>JAODUD010000048.1:6082422-6093086 GCA_026784285.1 Stomatorhinus walkeri | reverse complement strand
TGTACCTCCTGTACCCCAGTACCTGTACCTAACTGTATCGCTCGGTACTGTGCCGCCCAGTACCTGTACCCCCTGTAGCTGTACCTCCTGTACCCCAGTACCTGTACCCCCTCCCCCTTCTTGAATTGAAAAGTAGTCATTGCTTAGATTTAAATTCAGCATTTCTGTTCTTCAACTCCATTGTTAAGTTACCGCTAAATTTGCACATGCGCACGTGTGTGTCAGGTGTAATTAATCGGCTACAAGTTCAGCGGGCGTGGAGACTTGCTAATTGCACTGGTGTTTCAGGTCTCACCTTTTTAGCAAGATGTTTTAATAAGCATATATTATGTCACAGCGCTTCAAATGTAATTAGAGTTTTGCTCCTTTGTCCCATCTGTGCTCCCCCTGCATCTTCATCATCACATTCGGTGTGTTGGCAGGAGGGGGGTCCCATATTCACTCGCGAGAACTTTTTCAGCAGCGGGGTAAAAAAAAAAATAAACAGTACGCAGACGGTACGTAAATATGAATATTTAAACCTTGGAATAATAAATCAATTAACCAAATTGGCAGCTGTTTTCTGTAAAATATCCATTAAGCAAAACAAATGCACATATTTGATCAGCAAACATATAATCCAAATAAATAATTTAAAAAAAAACCTCGGGAAGGAGTCATAATTTGGGAGTAACACAATCACAATGACGTGCTTTGAATACAGATAGATGAAAGTGGCAGGCATTTGGCAAGACCCAGAATGCCTGCCTGCGCCGATGCAGAGCTGGCTTTCTGTTTATGGCTAACATGCAGTCTCACTTGTACACAAACACACATGCTCTGCACAGTGGGCACCATGACAAGAACCTCTGCAAGGTCCTGGAAGACGACAGGAGCATCTCACGTCGATATTGGTGCATTTATAGCCGTTTTGTTCTCTTCGTTTTTTTTTTTTTAAAGTTTACATCATTTGCACGTCTGTGATTCTAAAATAATGTCAGTGGCGCAAGTCTGAAGGCAGGACTTCGGTCTCCTCCATGAAAGCCATCACCGCAGCTGCCGGGATTGTCACAGAGGCCCAAGACGTCATTTAGACAAATTTAAATTCCTTCAGTCAGATTTGGGACTAAATGGATATTTTAAAGATCCCGACCCGGAAAAGCGGTAGAGGATGGATGGATGGATGGATGGATGGATGGAGATTTTAAAAGGAAGAGCATGTTGTTCTAATAGCAAGACCAAGCTAGAATAGTGATGAACTCTGTACTTCACCGCTATGGAGTGAAGTAGCATTATATGAACGTTCTTGGGAAGGACATCCAGAGTAAGCTAGGTCAGGTTTCTGCCTCACCTCCTGAAACAGTACAACAATACACTCTTCCTATTAATGGTCCACAAAAACCATAGTTGGGTCACCAGACTGGCACATTCCATTTGGTATGACTGCTGGGGGTAAATATGATTACAGAGGTGAATAGTTCAGGTCCAGAAAGTAAAAATCCTGGCCAAGATTTTGTTTCAACCAACCATCTGAGTGACTGTGACTCTTTATACTCAACTGGTTGGTTGAAACAAAATCTCGGTCTGGATATTTACTTACTGGACCTGAACTCCCCACCTCTTATTGTCTTATCCGAGTCTAACCCAAATTCTTCTAAATGTTTATCAAGGTTTTGGAAATGTTTCCACCCGTGAGAGCATCCCCATTTAGTCCAGTGCACATATCTGGGATGCATCCTGAAAATACGACAGTAGAAGCACAGAGTAACCGCCAAAGAATCAAGCGGAGTGCATGAAAGCAGCGAGCGGTCAGAGCGTAGATCCGTAGGTTGATTGTGAGAAGAGCTCACTCAGCTGCCAAACATGCAGATTCCCCGCACGAACGAAAGCAGGTTGTCTAGGAGACCAAAGCACCGTTCGACAGTCAATGCAATGACCTTGCAATGATCTTAGGTCTTTTCTGAGCCACGTTGCTGGACTTCAGTAGTATAGTGAAGTATAGCAGTATAGTGAAGTATAAAGCTGGTTTACTATGACACCCTCCATCTAGCACTCCTTAACACTGTTACTCTGTTACTCTGCAGTGCTGTGACTGTGTTCGTGCGCGAATGACCTGCCCGTTTTAAAGGTTAGGGGGTCAGGCGTGGTCCCCCATGGGCAATGAGGAGACTCTGGTACCTGGAGATGATGAACACAACCGCGGTCTGGGTTATGTAGGTCGGGGTCACTCCTCCTGCCCTCTCATCACATGACACGGTCGCTCTCCGCCATAGCGAAAGTGTGTCATCCCCTGTCTACCGAGGCTTCAACAGAATCGCTAGCATGATGTTTGATGACTAGGAACAGTCTCTGCTCCCTTTCATCAACAGCCCGGCCACAGGACTTCATTGAAAGCAGTACTAATAATACTACACTAATGATAATAATTCCTTTTAACTCCTGTCCAATTTGCCAGTCATCAATAAATCTAAATCTGATTAGCTGTGTGCTTAGCCACCGGCTCGGACCGCCTCGAGTCTTTGTGTGCCGTGTGACAGATGGGAAACTGTGTTTTTTTTTTTTTTTTTTTTTAACAATGGCCAGACTCAATCTGTCTCTTGAGGCCAGTCCAATCTCACAGATGTGCTGGTTGATCTTGCGCGGGCACATTGCAGATATTAGCAGGGGAAGGAAATACCGTATATTACAGCCTGGGGTGAGGCTTTCGTTGGAAGCAGGAGTCCACGGTGACTTGACTGATCATCCTGTGTAACCTCTGTCAAATACACCTGGGACTGAGATGGTAGTCGCCATGGTTATCATTTTTAGTTATCATTTTTGTCATGTGGTAAAAGTAGCCAAGTAGCCAAAAATCCTTCATGTTTGTTCCACGGATTAAATGTGTTGATGTTGCTCTCATGTTTTTCATCTGACAGAAAACGGCCTATATAAAGTAAAATAACTGCATGCAAATCCCTGGTTTGTGTTCTCTTCTCAAAGTGGTACTTCAAACATACTCTTGTATCTCCTTTTTCTTGATTTTTTTTTTTTTTAGTTTTTTTTCTTTTTCTTTTGGTTACCGCCAGGAATATCTGTATCCTTGCATCATTTCAGTGTACCGTTATTATGATTGGCCCATGGACCACAAAATGGAAGACGAGAGTCTGCAGGGCGTATCCAACGGTGGGCGTGTGCCAGAGGCCTCTTTGTATTGGCCGAAAATGCCGTCAATAACCGTTTGGTGATCAAGAGATCATTTCCCTATGGGGGTCAATATCAAGTATCTGTTACTATTATATAGGTCAGGTAACATATCTGTAATTAAATTATATTTGTTAATATAATGCAAGAAATTTCCTGTGCTGATTTACACTTACTGCCATACATCCAGAAAGCGCAAAGGAAATTACATGAGTGGTTCCACCCACTTCACCACGCCCACAAACTTCTGGACACGCCCGCTTGCATTTCGGCACGCCCACTCGCTTTTCGGTACGCCCACTACCCCACCTTGCTCCACCCTGCAGAGATTGGGTGTGTCACTTTTCTAAGTGCCATGTCCATGGTTAAAAAAAAAAAACATTTTGATCAAAATGTCCATCATTATAAATAAGGCGAAGAACAGTCCCGGGAAAAATGATCTACAAATAATTTAATGCAAACTAATAAAACTTTTTTTAATTAAATTATTTATTTATTTATTTATTTATTTATTAATAAAACCCCTAATTATGTCCGTGTTTACTAAAACAAATAGTTGTGTCTGTGTTTTTCATATGCAAACAAGTGCACACGACTACGCCGCCCACTACCTGTTCAGATGCATTTTGCGGGCCCGTTGATCGGACATTGATGTCTGTTACTTACAGACATAAGGAAAGCCGACTAAGAAATGCCGCCCCCTGTCCATCATCCCGTCCGCTCGCCACCAAACGTCACGCCGATGTGGGAACATAAACGTGCTGAGAGTTGCATGAACTTTCCAAATCCTGCTCTGCTTTAATGTATCTGAGATTTATTACATATATCCCGAGTCTAATAGCTCTCCAAACCAGTCCACTAAGCAGAAACACGCTCAGCCGTAGGTGATTCCTGCGTTTTCCCCGCATTTTTGGAGCGGGAATTTCGGGATTAAATTATATGCTTGCTCAGCGGGGGGGAGTGGAATGGGTTTCATAACAAACAGATATGATGTTTTCCTCTGTTAAAATTAACCTCAGATTAAACATAGAAGTCACCAGATGTTTGGATGTGTACCGCATATGCAAGCAGCAAACTTCCTATTTCGTAATGATATTATGCTTTGGCTTTTGCCAAATGGAATATTTATTTTTACCTATCCATCTTTATAATTTATCGGGTACAGGGCCAAGGTCAACCTTTTCCATTTAAATTAAAGAATTTTCAAGCATTGTAAAAATAATGCTTTAAATTTCCATTTAAATACAATATGTGTCCTCTTTGTTCAGTGTTGCATAATAAACCAAATGTAGGACTATTTATGCGTATCCCTGTATGTATATATTCCTGATTGTACTTAAGCATAGAGGGCATCACTGACACAGTCAGCACGTGTCTGAAACAATCACCATCCGCGCTGTCTGCGATGCCCAGTTTTATTTAGCGGATCGCGCTTTTCCCGATTGCGGTCCCGAGGACCCGCGGTGGGCGCCAGTCCGCTTTCCAGCTCTGCTTTTAACTTTAATTGAGCTGTTGATTGAGTTCCAGCTGTGATGTAACAGTCTCGACAGTCGTAATTATTTGTGAAAGATGTGGTTGGAGTGGCGCTCGAAAAAAAAAAAAGTCAAACGATAAACGATCGCTCAGCAATTGTTTCGTCTATACGTGAGTGCTGTGTTTTTTTTATTAATAAACGGGTACTGTTACATTCGCGTGAAAATATCTATTTGTAGCTCTGGGGTTAGCAGATCGAGCGCAGCTCCTGCCGTTGGCTGCGCGGAGGATTGATCCTCCCGCCGAAGCCTCTGGCAGCGATGGGACGCGCTCCGCAGGTGCGCTTACGAATAGCTCTGTCTGTATCTATAACTGCTCTCAGATGGGGCCTTTTGCTCACAATGGATACAAAAATGAATCAAACCTGCTAGAGTACGTAGATAATGTTCTTGTTTGTTTGAATATGCAAAGCTATATTTCAGTGATATTTTCAGCTTTTCAAATGAAAAATAGGTGGGTGCTTAAATGGTAGGGGGTGAGTTAGGGTACATTTTGCGGACCGGAGGGGGGTCGATTCAGTACATTTAGCGTGATTCCTCGCCCTGCACGTGCCTGATATGACTGAGTTAGTCTAGATCAGATCCTTTTAATTGTTAGGACTGAAATAAATCGATCTAGAACAGCATGGAGGCGCAGAGGGCTTGGGGTGGGGGGGTCATGTGTGGAGTCTGCATGTTCTCCATGCGCCAGTGTTGGCTTCCAAACACACTGGCGTCGTCCTTCTGTCCGTAAGCAGGTTGTCAGGCTGTTTGACGTCTCTAAATCGCCCGTAGTGTGAGTGCCCTGTTACGGACCGGCCCTTGTGCCTCGCAGAATCCTTACTATCACCCTGTATCGGATAAACTCTATAATTAATGCTATAATGCTTCCCTGGTCCAGGGGTGGGATATCATCCATGACTTCTACATTAATTACTGATTATAAAATGCATGCACTAGCAGTTAATGCGTCCTGCACCAATGAAATAAAGTCTGACCGTTTATCCTCCAATCGATTTTCATCAGCCGTCAGTTTGAGGATGCAGTCCGCCGGAATCGTGCAGGGAGCCTAGTCCCTTCTCAACATGGTATTATTTCAGCTGCACACGCAATCAACCTGTGATTATATAATACAGTATGTAGCCCCTGCTGCCTTTGTGGGTGCAGTCACTCCCCCAATTTGTGGTTAAATCAGATTAATAATGATAGTGCGTCGTAATAATAAAAATAATACAGTAGCATTAAAAGTAACGACATACGTAACTGTGCTGTAACCCGAATTTTTAATATAATATGTTGCATGTCCATTTGTACAGTAAGTAGGAGTTGTGCATACGTCGGATGTTCGAATCCCCTTTTATTTAGCATGTCGCTCACATTCTGCTATCAATTCCCTTTTCTGGGGTGTTGCTTCCTGTGGTACTGTGATGGGTTGGCGCCCCATCCTGGGTTATTCCCTGCCTCGCACGCATTGTTTCCATGATAGACTCCGGACCCCCGCGTCCCTGCATAGGCCGGCGAGTATGGAAAATGGACGGACAGAAGTTTCCTGTGGTCTGCGAGTTTATGCAATACATTCATAACTCTGTCGGTAACTCCGTTCCGGCGAAACATCCAGGTGTATATATACTGGTGGAAAAGAATGTAACAGTTGGTCGTAAATTACAATAAACGTGGCCGGCTTCCAAAGCTCTGCAGCTGATTGGTGCAATCATCGAAAAGGCACACATAACTGAGGGAGAAATAAAAACAATTTCATATGTAAAAATCATAACGGAAATGCCTTCCCTCTGGGAAATTCAGACAAGCCAGTAGCCTTGCTGCAAGCAGCTCAGCTGTCCACTGCACTCGCTTTTCTGCCCTTCCGTCTTAATCTTCCATTCCCTCTTTTTCATTCTCCGATCTCGGGCTTCTCTGTTCAAGCGGGAGGCTGCAGCACAGAGGCCAATTAGCAGAAAGAATCTCCGACGCCTTTCGCTGTATTCCAGCTTAGCTCAAATATCGGTAAAACCACAACATACCGACTAAAACTTTTTTAAAAAATTCATTACTAATTTTCTATTTCACTTTTGTTCCCGCTGTAGTCAGGGCACATTTTTCTAGGTTTCGCAACAGGTTACCTGCGGTTAAAGTCCTGTAATTCGCCCACGACTGGACCTTCCAGCAAGACTGCGACTCTAAGCATACATCAGAATCTAGCAGTAAGTGGCTGAGTGATCGCATAGTGGGCGCTCTGGGCTAGCCATATTAATCTCAGTACCTGAGCATTTGTGATGTGTACTATAATAAAAAATGCCGCAAATGGAGAATAACAAAGATGTGCCCATTCTTCTCCGTAGAGTTATTTCCATCAGTAGATCCCCAGCAAAATGTAAAATACCAATCCAGGAACACAGACATGTACGAAACATCAGCTGTCAATATGAATATTTTGACGCTTAATTTTTTTCAGCTACAATAATTGCTGCCATCGTGGTTGATGCCAGTGTATTATTAATATTTTTTGTAGTGGTCCATATTTGAGCAAAAAAATATAGCGTGAATCTTATTTTATACATTATATGTTGTTAATATTTTTCAAGAGCGTGAGAACAAACTGTAATTAAGATTTTGTGTTCTGCAACCTACGCATGGATATCACGGTTGTTTGGGCTATGGGTCATTCAGGTCATTTGCATGATTAGGTAATGAGCATGTCAAATACGAAGCACTGCTACATCTGTACTGTTAATTTGCATATTTTAGTTTACAGTGAGTTAAATCTGTCTAGACAAATCACTAATAAGAAAAAAAAATCTTTGGTCAAACATGTTGGATTAACATTGACGTCACAGTAAAAATACATATCTCATCCTTAATTATACTTTAATAATACCGGCCTTTGTGGTTTCGTTATGCTCTCCATGCTGTTGTCTGTCCTTAACATTTTTAAAATTCGCTATCACTTTTTCAGTTTCTGAAGAGTATAATGACCTTTCCTGTATTTTAATCTGTTGCTTCCTCATTGGCCTTTGAGTTGTAAAATAACACCCCAGTTTAACTCCCTGATGTGTTTACACCGTGGAAGGTCTCAGGGGCAGCTCTGCCTGGACGCTTCTCTGTGATTCAGCACCTCCGGTAAAACAGTGAGATTGCTTTCTGTGACTTAAGTGTGATGCAGGGAACTTTAGCTTGGAGATGCTGTGTTGGCCGTGAAGTAGGCGGCTGCATCAAGCTCATATTTTCCAGACATATTACTAACAGCAGATTCAATTTTGATCACTATGTATTGTTTGGTATTCATTTTTATTCTGTAATGTTAGCATGTCCCGGGGGGGGGGGGGCGTTGGGCAGCCAGTTGACCCCCACAAGGTACTTGGGAATTATTGGTACCTCTCTTCCATTGTCTTTCTTTCTTTCTTTCTTTCTTTCTGTTTTTGTATTATTCTGTTTTAATGATTTCATGATGTATCAAATCACACCCATGTGAAGTGAATCTGCTGCGAAAGGCACTATATAAAAAATTTAATTGAATTTTTGCCAAAGATTTATTAATATATTTTTAATAATATTTCTAATCGCTGCAATGATCTTATGACATTCTCACAAGATTCTCGCAACAAATTCTCATTCCGACCTGATTCCTTAATACAAGATTGATAGGAAACATGTTATTAAAGAGCATAATTCTCATCAGATTGCAGCCTGGCTGCTGTCCCATTGTTTTGATTGTTTGATTATTTTATATTCTTCACAGTTTCCCTCCGAAAGCTGACAATCATGTAAATCCATGTGGTTGCATTTACATTCTGTTAGAAACTCAGATCAATACCAGTATGGTCAATGGTGGGAATAGTAGACATTATTAAATTTATAAAAGAATAGAATGCCTTTATTGTTATCATACACAGCCAGTACAACAAAACGCTACCCAGGAAAGAGACTTATAAATGGATAGTATTATTTTGGGTGTGCAAAGCTGCTGTATTGTGATGCACAATCGTCTGTTGTGCAAATTTGTGTGGAGACTCTTCCTAGAAAGGATAAGGATTTTGTCTTCATACCTCTCGTCTACATTCTAAAAGTATCCAGATTAATCTCCAATTTCCACAAACAAATCACATTTTTTATCAGTTTCTCAATCAGCCAATAGTCGTTGATTCGTTTAACACGGCATGAATAATTCTGATTACTGTGACACTTCTTCATTACTTTATTACCATTTTCCATGACACGTCAGCCCTCCTGCTAAATTTATTACCAACATGTCGCCATTCTCGTGACCCTTATAATTATTGGGGGGGGGGAGATTTTATTATTACCCCAATCCATATCTGTCATATGTCAGGAAATCAATCACCTATGAAATATCCCCAAGTCAAATGCGATGAATGTACGCAGATGGAAAAGCAGATACACTCTGACATCATCCACCACGGAAATTTGCATAATTGTCAAGAGCTGGGTACTTCACATCCAATTAACATCACCCACAATTAACTTTTTGTAGCATATTAAAAAATCTAGATATAAAGTGTAAACATAAGTTACATTGCATAACATTTAAAAATGTGTGTTGCAGTACCACTGAGGGAGGAATCAATTCTAAAATGTGAAACTATACATTCATTTGATTTAAGAAAAAGGTTTTGTATTCCGTCAAAAGCCTGCAGCGTTAACCCTAAAATCTCTGTTTCCTGTCCAGCTGAGGTGATGTTTGCCGATGTATGTGAAACCGTCGGCATGGACTCGACGATAAGGCGCTCACAGGCTGAGCAGTCACCCACTTTAAGGGAATCGTTAGCATGCATCTCGCTGCATGATAGGACAGCCAGAAATGGG
The DNA here is from genome assembly GCA_026784285.1 of Stomatorhinus walkeri. NCBI lineage: Eukaryota > Metazoa > Chordata > Actinopteri > Osteoglossiformes > Mormyridae > Stomatorhinus > Stomatorhinus walkeri. The sequence goes on along the minus strand of JAODUD010000048.1, from coordinate 6,083,595 downwards.
AGGAGACAGCATTCTGCCAATCCAGAGTGGGGAGTGGTGAGATCACTGGAGGGGGAAAAAACAGATCTGACTCACAAACAAATGTGCAAGAATTGATTGTGGAGGTGACGTCGTGGGTGGCAGGTCCATTATGAAAAGCAATTCGTCAATCGCTGGCAAAACTTTAAAGATATAGAATGCAAGGCTGTGTGTGCACATAAAAATAACACAGAGCCTCTGTGTATCTCTGCTGCTGGATCTTTACCAGTCCTCGGAGTGTTGGACTGGACAGGCCATCATGTATTAGTGGGATTTCATAAACTGAGGGCCTTTTTTTTAGTAAACATTTTTAATTTTGCTGTGGCCCGGCAGACTAGGAGGGAAAAAACATTTCAGAGTCTTTCCAAAAAGAGCAAACTGTCGCAGTGATTGCGGCCAGATCTTGACCAAAATTTGCAAAGAGATCACAGTGTTGAATTAAAAAAAAAAAACTGTGGAATGAATTATGGTCGTGTGGCGGTGGGGACAGTGGGGACAGTGGGCACACAGAAATGCGCGATTCAAACGCCCTGCCATGTCCCTGACCTCCTGTCCAGGAAACTCTTTGCTCCTTGTTCCCCGTAGCTTGGTTTCATGCCCACTGTGATGTCACAACGCTAAACTGCTCAGACTCCACGCCTTCCACAACGACACATTGGCTTTGAAGGCCACATTGGTCCAGAATGTGCTGGTCACCTCCAGTGGTAGAGTGATGGAGAGGGGCTGGAGAGAGAGAAAGAGGGAGAGGAGAGGAGCTGGAGGGAGAGAGAGAGTGGTGGAGAGGAGCTCGAGAGAGAGGAAGAGAGAGAAAGCAAGTCGTCAAGAGGAGTTGGATAGAGTGAGTGAAAGAGAAAGGCAGAGGGAAAGAGAGAGAGAGTGGTGCAGGAGCTGAAGAGAGGGAGAGAAAGAGACTGTGTTTTATCCAGGGTTACAGGGTTCTCATCTCATTCATTCATCCATCCATCCATCCATTTTCCTTACCCACTAGTGCTGTGCTGGATTGTGTAGCTCCGAAGCCTCAGTAACATCAGGTGCAAGGCAGGGAACAACCCAGGATGGGGCGCCAACCCATCACAGAGCACAAGGCAGGGAACAACCCAGAATGGGGCGCCAACCCATCACAGGGCACAAGGCAGGGAACAACCCAGGATGGGG
>JAODUD010000048.1:5989221-6000031 GCA_026784285.1 Stomatorhinus walkeri | reverse complement strand
CCCCCCCCCCCCCCCCCCCCCCAACTGAGCAGCCGACAAGGGGCCTACTTAAAGAAAGGAAGCCATTAGTGAAATGGAGCTTTTTGGAGCTTGCCGTTTGTGTAACACGCGCCCGAGTGATCCTGCGGCAGTGTGGCCAAGGCTGTTATGGTCGGACGAGATATAATTGGAGCTAAATTCAGTGTAAATGTCAGGCTCCATGTTTGCAGACTCAGTGCCGTGCATCACCAAGTCGTCGCCATGTCTACTGTCAACCATGCTGGTTTTGGTAGCAGGCTACGGGGGTAATTCTGCTCAGCGGGAACTGGGAAGCTTGTTAGGACCGAGGGAAAGATGGACAGAACAAAGTGTAGGCAGGAAATAGACGAGGAAAGCTGTCCGAATCTGCCAATTACTTTTTTTTTTAGCAGAACGATGACTGAAAGTAAGAGGCCAAAGGTAAGTCTGGTGTGACTGAGAATAAAAATAAATAAGTGCGGAGAATTTGTGCGAACTCAACACACAAGTTTAGGGTAGACGTTTTTCCAAATGACACAAGTGCTTCGTTCAACTGTTGCATCTACGGGAAATTCAGTTTGCCTCACATTTACTGCAGCTGGGGTTACGTTTACAAAAAGCACAATATTCTCTTTGAAATCTTCTCCAGAGACAAGGTTAGCAAGGTTATGTACAGAGGAGGATCTACCAATTGGGTCTCCTAGTTAAAAAAGAGAGATATTCTCCTTTGATGTTGAGTTTTGTATTAAGATTTTGTCAGTTGAAGTCAACCATCTGGAAATCTAAATTTGTCTAATATATTCTATGATATAACATTGTATTTAATACAGTAATGTAATGCATAACATGCATGTCTGTTATATTTATATATTGGTGTCTTTACTGTAAGGAGGTTAGGACATAATACATTATTATATCGCTAAATAGGTCCATTCCCTTTAAAGTTACTGATTTGGCAGGATAAGGCAATACTTTAGTTTGAAGCGTTTACAGTAATTTGACCCTGGCTGAATTACTGGGTTTGATTTCTTTCACGATTTGTATTATCTGTGGGAGTGGGAGAACCGTTTACATTGTCAATTTAACTTCACCAGGTCTGAACAAAAAAAGAGAGGGAACACTGACATGTTATTAATCTGCCTCGCTCTTGTTGCCGCGAGTGAAGATTGCTGCGGACGCTGGGGAGTGCCGAGCTGTGCAGTTTTCTGGAAGGTCGCGGGGACAATGACAGCGGTCAAGGCACTGAGACTTTACGCTTTTCACTCAGGGAATGTTGTTCTTTTCTCACCCGTTTGCTATTCATCTCTATAAGTCTGCTTATCCGCTCGGCTCCGGATCACGTCCATCCCATCTCTGGGAGCACAGGACGTTTGACCGGTCAAGCCCGGGGTGCGATTTACGTACACGAGCCTGCTGCACCTATGGCGTGGTTTAGTCACTGCTTTTGCCTTGCCAAAAAACCCCCGAGCAAAAAAAATGCACGCAAAATAGCGTGTGCACACTGAGCCACAGCTGGTTTCAAGCACGTGACCCACATCCCTGGGAAGTGAGAGGCAACAGCGCCCCCCGCTGGGCCATTGTGCCAGCTCCTACCTGGTGCGCTCTTACCTACCATCTTTCATTTATTAGCTAGTTATTATGCAGCATGCAGTGTCCTTTTATTAGGATTCATTGATGTCATACTGTACGCAGTGGTGGAACGTCGGTGTGAAAATTATTTATTTTCGTCGAGTGATATTGCATCAGTCGGCTCCTTGCTGAGCCTAAGAGTACCACCTTCCCTTTTCCCTTATTCACTAATTAGATGCAGAGATGCGACTTCCTGCGGGGAGCGGCTGCGGAAAGTGTGTCAGCGCGCCGCGCTGCTCGTCCCCGCTCCGCTCGGTCTCCGACGCTTTCACCTGCGCCGGGCGGTCGACCCCAGCGCCGCGATCGCCCACGGCTTGCGGCTCAGGCTTCCCGTGCGCGGCTGCTGTCCGGGCCGAGATTGGGAGGAGGGACCCGTGAGAGACACCTGGAAAGAAGAGCTGGGGGGGGAGGTTGTAGAAAGAGTAGTGGTTATATCTGGATGACTGGCGGGCCCCGCGGGATGCTGGGGGAGAATGGCTATCCGGTGTCCAAAAGCGCGGCAACAGCAATACAAAGAGGGGCCAAAGAGCAGAAAACGATTACTGATCCCTCAGCGATCGACACGTGAATAGTGGCGTTTTTGCCGGGTGCGGAATAATCAGCTGGCAGAAACGTCACTGGCGCGGACCGATCCCTTCCCCGCGTGGTGCAGGAGCGGGTAAGGGTCTTAGGAACGGGACATCATGACAGGATATTTCTGATTTAGGCTCCGGATATACGGAGTTGTGAGCGCAAAATGAAGCCAGCATTGCGCAAGTCTTGTATATGCTAAAATTATACAGACTGTGTGTAATATCAATGGATGTGTATCATACAGTATATATGGTAGCATACACAGCATGGCATACTGTAGGTAATTCTGAGCGTGCCGCTGCATACTAAACCTTGTGTATCGCTAAATGATTAAATCGATACCAGTTAGGGGGCAAAGCTAAATCACGTTGAAACGTTAATTCTTATCCACACAGTGTTATGTGGCATGGAAGAAAGTCCTAGCAAATTAGCACTACAGTAAATATGCATTTAATGAATTTGATAATCGTTCGACAAAAACAGCCCATCTGGTGAGTGAAACCGTCAGCTGATTCATTAGAGGAGTACAGCTTGCAAGTGGAAGAATCGTTTTTAAAAAGAGCATGATTTTTTTTTGCCTAAAATGATTTTCTAATCTTAATTACTTAATTGTTCATGACACCCCCTCACACCATTGATGTAATTAAAGATTAATTAAAAAGAGGTAATTAAAATGACTTTTCCCCTCCCCTCTTGCTCTCTCTCAGTATTGTGACCCCTGTTCCACTGTCGGCTCCATTAGCAGAGGTACGGAATATACGAGTTTGTTCTGCCGCTAGCCTCCGCACGAGTAATTTTAACTTTTTAACTTTTGAGACTGGACATAATACTGCAGTTTATGCATTAGTGCAAACAGTCTGTTAAAGGTCCAGTATCAGTCATCAATATGAAAAACCAACCAAAACCACAGTCTCTTATGTGGCGAAATGGGTTTAAACTTGAAATACTTCTCATTAACTTGTCCTAATGGTATGATTCTATCGGAACGCCATCATAAATTATTCCACTTATCGATACTAGGTTTCTTGTTTTTTTCCCCATCTACACATTATATCCTTGGAGATGATTCACGGTGTGATGATGTGGGATCACTTAACCTGACTTAAATCCTGTCAGGACAAAAATGAGCATCAATCTGCATTGAATGTCTTTTAAATAATTGATGTATAAAGTGGATTGAACTACATCGTGTCACTGTACAAACATAAAGGTCTAAGAAAAGTCTCACATTCAGTGCTTTTTGAGTAATGATCTGGACTGATCTTTGTTTCTGTGGAAAGGTCTTTAAATAAGTGAAACCCACACATCTTATCAAATATGTATAATTGTTTTTATGGATTTTTCTTATTTAGTTGTTATTTTTAGTTACCAGTCAAATATAACAGCTATTTTTTGTTGGCCGTTTGGCAGAACGGTATGTATTTTTATTTAAATTACTTCTCAAAATGTCTGAATAAACTAATTAATCTCACAAACAATTATTGTACTTCTCCTCTAATTGCCATATAACACTTAGATACTAAATGCCTGGGATGAGGAGAGTAATGTAAGGACCTGGTGTCTTAAGAGATGCCTGATTTTTATAGCTGACTATGAGTGAGAATTAATGGGGCCTGATCCATAGTACCGCTTGATTTTTCTGGGATAATGTCCAGGATGATAATTTTCGGGGGGGGGGGGGGTAACTTGCACGGGGTTTTTCCTCAGTGAGCGATATTAAATATTCAGCAGAGTTTTAAAAGAGTAAGTTAATACAAAGTTGAGATGGAGGATGAAATGCCTTCAGAATTTAGGCTGTGGACTTAATTGCTTGAGTGAAAGTAAAGGCGCTCTTTGTTCTTACTTGGGCCCTTCTGATTTAGCATTTCTGTACCACGTGGTTGCAGCTAATGATTTATAACCACACCGGACCGCAAACCCGCACGCCACCTTCTCCTGACATTTGTGCCACACAGGGTGTAGGGTTTACACAGAAGAGTGCAGCCATTTCTCATGAGCACTGATCCTACGAAGGGTCACAGCAAGCGTCGGGCTTATTGCAGAAAGCACAGGACACACGCGCTGGACCGGAAGCGAGTCCATCACAGGAAACACACACACACACACACACACACACACTACATTGGCTGCATATACGTGTGCTATCATACAGCCAGTAGGGGGCAGAGGACAAATAAGCAGAAGGATTTAAAAACGCTCTTAAAGGATTCATTTAAAAATGGTGAACGCATGGATTTTGTGGCGTTATCGTCTGCCTCTGTATTCCGCTAAAATACTCATTTATTGGAATAGAGACATTTTCCTGGAGCCTTTCTGCACCGGCACCTGCTCTGTCTTACGGCATTAAAAATCAATCCGGAGCCATACATGGCAATGTGGTCCCCTCAGCCGCTCTATTTCACGGAAAACTGCTCAGCGGGGGCTCCCTGCTGTTCGGGGAGTGCCATGTTGTGTTGGTTTGCCTTAGCCCCCCAGGAACGAACGCGAGGCCCGCAATTTCACATTGTCCCGCAGATGTCACAGTCTTGTTAATGCAATTTTCGTGGCGCCCGTTCCTCCTGCCCATTCGGCACTGACGCGTCGTAGTGCTTCGCATTAACGCACGCCCCTGACAGCGCCGCGGTCAGTGTCATTTCTGCATAGCTGGAAATTTCTGGCAAACGGGGTCCAAGACATTAGTCAGACTGGCTTTTTTCCATCTCCAGCTTTTTTTTTTTCGTTTTGATTTAGCTTCTGTGCAACACACTTTCACTTTTTTATAACCTCTGGAGGTGGCTGTCTTCAGCCCTCACGCCTTTGTTGTTGTTCTGCGTTTCCTTTTCCCTTTCCCCGTTACACGTAAGAGTTTCATTCCTAGCCTGGGGTATCTCACTATTCCCTCGCGGCCACTTTTAGGCACCTGCATCAGGATAAACAGCGGTGAAGCAGTGCTTCACCACCTTTTCCTTCCTCATTCTCCGCCCTCCTGCTCTTTTTTTCCTACTTCATTGTTAGGTAGTTTAAACTTGTGCTGCCACAAAGGCAAAAAATGCTTCATGTAACGGGAAAAAAATCAGCTACCCGCTAATTTGTCGACTCTCCCTGGATGTTCATCTAATCAGTCATAAACGGCTGTTGATTTTAGAGATGCAGGAAGGATGGCGGGAGCAAATAGTAAAATAAAATAATAAAAATGATAATGGACAATAGGTAATAATTTCTGTGTTGTTTTGTGGATGAATCATACTAGCGAACCGGCGAATAAAGCTGCTTTTTCAGGTGTGTGTATGTTTTGTTTTTTTTGCAAAGATTGATCTAACTACCGCATCTATCCAGGCGTTTCTCCCGCAGCCCACGCCGCACAGAGAGAGGGAAAATCACCCGGCCGGTTTATCCTCATGGACGCAGTTGAGGTAGCTTCCCGAAGAGCTCAATGCCGGGCCGTTAATCAAGCTCTAAAGCAGGCGGCCTGTATCTGCTATGCTGTTGTTGCGCCTTTCGGGTTTAGTGCCTCCAGTGGCCCCACCAACTGTATAGCTGGTGGATTTTCATTGGTCCGTTTGGAAGCAGGTGCGCGTTCTCTCTGACCCCCCCCCCCCCCAACCCCTCTATGGCCCCATTATATTTGCACGTGCTGAACCCAAATATGTTCAGTGTTTCCCCTAATGTGTTAGTGTTCCCTGGTCTGTCCAGGGCCGCATCTACAGCTTAACTATATATGAAGGACTGTGCTGAGCATGTCAGGAGTACAAGGCGGCGTGTTTAAATTTAACATCGTCCCAGAGGGCTTCGGCTCATTGTTTTGTTACACCAAGTAACTGAAGTAAAATACCTGTGAGTATCAATAGGTAGAACTGTGAGGATAAAATTGTGTACTCACAAAACAATCATATACTGCCTATTGTTCATGAAACATTAGATTCAAGCCATGGTTCGGGCCCAGAATCCTGTGTGAGATGTTATAAGTCCAAATTCCTTCATGGGGCGTACGCGCTGGAGTTAAACCTGAATTGCTAACCAGATGGTAAAATGTGCGAATAGATAAATGTTTATAACAAACAGCCTTCTGACAGCCTGAGTTTTTGTTCATGCATTATGAGAAATAATTAGGGCTGATAAGAGTCTGGAAAACTTAGAAAACTGGAGAAAAATAATTTTGTTTTGGCTTTAGCTGGAGTGGAGGATTTTAATATGAGACACAAAATGATCTGTGCAGTAAATATTCACACAAACCATGCATGTGTGCAAATTACCGTCTTGAAATAATTCAGTGGCTGTTTTTAACTGTGCTTGACTGACTGCCTTTCTTGAGCATTGAGAAAATGGCAGCCCTCAATTAGTAGAGCAGAGTTAATTCAAACAGAAAAGCAATAATTACAAACAGGAAATTTATTTTTTTATCAAATTGTCTATTAGGAGCAGAGTAAATCAGTGAAATTGTTGTTGGAGTGCTTTAGTAAATATAAAAATTAGTTTGTTAAGCAGCATGGCTCTTTCAGTCAAATGCACAGATGATTCTTTCTGTTTCATTCTGGTGAATGAATTTAAAGTTTTGAGTCTTGCAGCAGGAGCTGGGCCCGTTCTGCGTCCAGGTTAGCTAAACAGAATATTTCATTTCTGACACCCATATTACATGTCATTAGTCAGTGATAGCCTTAAGATGAAGTAATTACTCCTCCTCACATGTGGTCATATTCTCCTGTCTTCCCATCCTCCCTGTGTTGCCGTGGTGATTTATCTGCATTAGGGCTTCTTGGGTATTCATGGCCGACTCAGAGCAGCCCACCAGCATGGAACTGCTGAATGTGGTGTTGCGGCAGTCACTTAAAGGCAACGAAGGAAGAGATGTGTTAGATGTTGACAGGCAGAATTCGTAGCTGCATATAACTGGGGAGGCATGACTGAAGCTGCAGGAACCCCAGTGTACCAGTAGGGGGTGCTTCAAAGGATGACCCTCATGATGATGCTCTACCAGACTATTGAATTCCGGAACTCAGAAAATGGCTCAAACATGACTAACCTTACTCGTGCATGAACATCTATATGCAGGTCGTTGAATGCCCACAGTAACATTTCCTAATGTAAACATTTGGCTTCCGCTGTATTGGATTTCCCGTTGTTTTTGACTTGTTTGCAAAGCCTTTAAAATCGACTGTCCTCCTGGGCCCTATGGCTGACGGATGCGGGACTAAAACCCTCCACAGAGCTTGACAGTTCCGCTCCTCGTAAAAAATACTTAACTGCATTTGACCGCTGAAGTTCTGGCAACGTGGCTTAAAAAATGCATTTAATATGAGCAAATTAAAAACGACAGGTTCGGACGAATAGCATTCTTGAATCTCAAACAGGGCCTGCTGCAAAAAATGGGTGCATCTGAATTCATCTCACCGTTTGCCAAAAGGCTGTCTTCAAGGACATGCATATAAAAAGCCCTCACTATATAAAACAATATGCCCGCCACCAACCAATGACATCTTACTATGACAAATTCAAATATGAGACCTTAATAGTGGATTCAATACTATGCATAGAATTTGGCAAGCAGATAGAATTTATGACAACACATCTGGTCGGCCATATGACTGTGATCAGATGTGCGGCAACTCTATTTTCAAAAAGCCATTTTAAAACCCATCCTTATTTTTGCGACTTTCAGACTTATCTTGAAACATACAATGAATAAAAAGGCTTTTTTTTTTTCAACCTCTAAATATGAGACTATTAAAATACAAATGGTTGCTTGGGTACATATTTTGCAAAGTTTTTGCATGACGCAGGTGTCTGCCGCAAGGCAAAAGAAAACAGTGAAACAGCACAAGCTACATCTGCGCGTGTGTTAATAATTATTTATGTAGGTTTTAGCTGCTGGAAAGTGGTAATTAATCCTAGATAATGCCGGGTGAGAAGGTAGATTATTTCAGAAGGTGGTTTGCTTTAGCCTCACAATTATACCAAGCTTAATTGAATCTATTATCGAGCTGTACGCATTCCATACAAACTGTTTACTTTTTTAAAACTCTAACCGTTGTTTGATAAAATCTATAGCAGGGGGCAAAACCGATGATCGGGCAATTAGACGGTATTGAATAATTCAGTATTGGATGTGTTGAGTAACATCTATACTGAGTAAGATTAAGTAGTTATCTGCTAAATGAGAGCATTAATGAATGTCAGCAATGCAAATTTAGGCTGGTGACAAGGGGTCGTCTTTCTTGCTTGCACGGCCGAGTAACTGTGGACAGTCAAACTGGAGTCTGTTTCAGGTCAAGGATTTGTATGACCACGGACCCTGTCAGCGATTTTGGACCCCCAAGTGAACTGAGGTCCAAATTTCTTTTTAGGTCCATCAAATAGTTAAATTATATTTAAGCGTGTGTATGTAGAGTGTGTACATATTCATTATATAAATGAAAATAAGATTTTGTTTCCTTGAGCTCAGATGGATTGAAGTACCGTATTCCAGGCCCTGAGTCTTCAGTGCTGTATTCATACTGCCGGTCATTCATACCTGTCAAAATGATGGGCAAGGTTTCACGTTTTAATGTATCTTCAAAATTTATATCATTTTTCAAAAAGGCTTCTAAGATCCTATTTTATTGGCACTCCACTACATTGTCTTTCTCGTGTGCCTTATAAAACTTGATATATTGCTAATAATTCTGACAGCCATAGATGGAAAAGTTAGTCACCCTATTTTCAAATCCAAACTAATGAAAGAATGATAAAGTAATTTCTCCCTTCAGATAAGGCTAAAAGTATATACAAATAATAAGTAGTAAAAATGTAACATTTGCCCATTCCAGGCATACGTTTTCGTCATACGCCTATCTGACAAGATAAATTGTATCATCTTTGTTTAACTTGACATTCTGAAATTCTTCCTGCGCTAATGACCTCACATTACAATTTAACGTCAAAGTCTGGCCCTGGACTGGGAGTGAAAACTGTTTGGAAAGTGTTGGAAATCTGTTCCAGAAGGTTCACATTCCATTAAAATACGCACTCTTATCACTCTCTGTTTTTCCGCATCAAAGTGACAGATGACCTTTGTATTCTTAGCCAGACAAAGCTACCACTGAAATGAGTAAATGACAGGTAATTATTTGTAAACGGAAACCTGTCGTAGCCATGGCCCTTTGGAACTGGACAGTAGCTAGGCAATCACGTAAAGGCTTTTGTTACTTGCACTGCGTGCTAAATTGCCCCTTTGACAGTAGTTAATCAATTAAAACGGTAATGGGCCTGGCATTTTTCTTTTTTCCTTCCTTTGTCCTTCTACATCATTTTTATCAGTTTTGTGATTTCGGGAGGAAAAATATCAAAGCAATAAAAAAAGATTGAGTCAGTGACAGAGAGTGTGGCGGAGAAGGTGAGCGTTGCTGATTGGACGAGGGAAGGGTCAGAGGTCAGGAGGCGATAAAGCAGGGGAGGGGAGAGGTCCCGGGAGGGAGATGAAAGAGCACATGTGGGCTCTGGTGGAACAGAGACCTGTGTGGGGGCCGGGGTTAAAGCAAATAGGCCTAGAATAGAGTGGAGAGACGTGAGATATGGGAACACAGACAGAACAGGGTGAATCTCAGTAAAGCTGGAATAGCAGCTAAATTAGATGGGGTTGGGTTGAGTTTTTTCAGCTTTGTGGTTTTATGGTTTACAATTGTCCTCCTTGTAGTGGAATTAATTAACTAAAGACCTTACAAACATTCATTCTTGTAGCTTAAGGGCAGGAAAATGTAAATATCCTAAATATTTTAATTCCGAAATGAAGATGCTGTTTGGTTTGTCCTTCCATTTGTCTGTCTGCTTCAGCCTCCTCATCAGGACGTGGCTGTGGATGACTCACCCTTGTCTCTTAAAATATTTTGTTGATCTTCCTTTGGGGGTGGGTGGGGGTTGGCTGACTCGGTTAGGTGACATCTATGTGGAAGCGTTTACAGTCTGCCTCGAATTATAAAATCGTCGGATGTTAAATGTCTTTAATATTAATTTCACCGCTTTCGGCGTGTGTAGGTGAGAAACGGCGGCAGATGCATGTGAACATGTGGATTAAAAAGAAAACATCTGGAGGGGTGGAGCTGAGTGTTTCATGCAGTTTCTCACCCTGCCTGCATTTCCATCGTATGATCTGGCTGCTCAGCAACAGTAGGACGATTTAACCCAGGAACAGAACCAGAGACTTTAGGCGCTGAACCCAAACCAATCCATTCATGTTCCAATTTATTTTCTTTAAATCCTCCGAACATTTCCCTCCTTTATAGCTATGGCTCTAGGGCAGATGCACCATAAACTAAAGCGGGCTGGGGGGTGGTTTGTTGCTCAAACAGTTAGGATATAGTGCCTGTGAGTAGAAGGCTACTGGTTCAAATCCCAGGGTCGGTTGAGAGATTTCACCATCGGGCCCTTAAACGAGGCCCCTCACCCTCATTTGCTTCAGGAACTGGCTAGTCTCTAAATATATATAATGCTGTCATATTATCCGGAGCATGAACATACACAAAAATGCGTTCTTTGCTGGCATGATATTGAGAGTAACTTAGCGGGAAAAGATAACGTAAATGCACACACACACACACACACACACATATGTAGGGTAAACATATCCTTATGGGGACCGCTCATTCATTTCTATAGGGAA
>JAODUD010000048.1:5976275-5987549 GCA_026784285.1 Stomatorhinus walkeri | reverse complement strand
AGCTGGGGGGCGGGGGGGGCAGTGACGGGTAGTTTAGCCATCGTCGTAACAAATGACAGATCAATTTGCCATAAGAGCCTGTGTGTAGCATCGGATTGTGTGTGATTAGGGTAATAGAAGAATGAGTGTATGTGCTGGGCAGACGCGGTGACCAGATATTTTAAGTTGAGGGAGATGGGGAAAATGATCCAGTGGGATTAGCCAAACGATAAAGACTGATAAGTGGCCTGATAGCTGAAATTGTACTCTGGAGTCATTAGTTTGACCTAGAGAATCCACTTATTGACCCCCCGCCCTCAATCAGCAGGGATGACTGAGGCATCTCCAGTATGTCAGAAATCTTCCATTAACCCCCGACCGCCGCCCCCCAACCCCCCGCCCCCCACATCATCCATTTCCATATGCTGGGTCTTTTCCAGTGATTTTCTTTTATGCACTTCTCTCTTTTACTGACTTACTGAATCAGAGCAGTACACAACATCTCTGGTGGAAAATGCGAGCTTGCCACCAAGTGTAAACAAAAAATCATACTAAAACCTTTGACGAAAACGTAAATAGGGGCCTTAAGTGCCGACCGTGTAATGGCAGAGATGCGTGCGGAAAAACAAAATGGCCGCCCTCGCCGTTTGCCTGGTAGCTATAGGGTGCTTAAATGATAGCTGTGGCCTTCCTGCTCCACGGAGGGGACTCTGTATTACTTTTATATGGAATATAATGTGTTTGATGAGCACATCTGGAGCCCGGAGGGGGAGTCGGGGCCCCCCGCCCTCACTGCTCCACTAGCCAGCCACTAAACTCCCCGCTGCGTTTCTGCTCTTCAGACGTGCGCCGCTGAGACTGAGCCGCTCGGTAACGACACATAAATTGCAGAATCAAGCGGGGCAAAGCGCCGCTAAGCCGGCGCCTCCGCTTAGCTGTAGAAAGCCCGCGTGTGCACTCCATCCGCCAGAGGTATTGTTTCCCTACCTGCCTAGATGTGCGTGATCACACAGCCTTCTCCCGTGCAGCCAGGCTGCACTTCTAGAAATTTCCGGGCCTGTAGATTCGTTTCGTAGGTAGTCAGGTTTGGGAGTAATGCGAATTAATTAATCACGTGTATCCAGTGATGCTCATTACCGTTCAGCTGGGGAGGGAATAAGGATCCCAGGGTACCTCAGTTGAATTCTCCAAAGGCCCCCCCTCCTCCTTTCCTACACTCCTCATGTCGCCACAGTGGTTTATTAAGAGTAAAAATTTATGCTCTGTGAATCATCACTGTTGCGTGATCTCGCTGACAAACCCAAGCCTCCTGCTGTCAATGGCTTTTATTCACATTATGTAACACTGTGCCTCCCCAAAACTCCATTTCCCATGAACCCTCAGTTCTAACCATGACCTCTTATGAAACTGTCATAAGAAGTACATGTGTTTTGAATTCCCATTATACCCAGTGATTATTTCCCTGGAAAACTACTGGTATCGAGCAGGCCGGTGTGGGGACGCTTGTTAATAAATGAGGGACACTCAGGATGGACCTTGATCGAATGTTACTGGCACGAATTGAGAATGAGAAAAGGAGAAGCAGAATGGGCCCTGTGGGCCGCTGAGCTGATTCGCCCAGCCTTGCTGCGCTGACATTTCAGTCGAGCAAACTGGCAAACGCTGGCATTCCTCTGCCATTCCTGGGTCAAGGATCTCAATCATTGTTTACGATTTACTCAAGAGATATTCGGCGACATCATCGCCCGTGCCAGCAATGCGGTCATTTGTGTTGTTTTTTTAATCGTACCTCATTACCCGGATTACCTTTGCGAGGGTGCTAATTTTGCATGCTCTTTGGACAGTGTTTAGCAGCATTACAGTGTGGGTTGCGGTCTGCTTTTTTTATGCTGATATGAATATTTCATCCAGCAGATGGTGAGAATGTCAAGCCATGACACTGGTTTATTAATCTATAACTCTTTCCCCCCCCCAATGGGAGGCGTGAGGTTGTCACTGGTACATTGTTTTGGCAGAGTTTTCCCGTTACCCTGCAAGGCTCGCCTCTTTCCGACCCACGTCGGCGCCGTGGAGGGGTCATCTTAACACGCCACTTCGTAAACCTGCGTTAACGCCCACTCATCCCGTCCCCCCATCCCCCCGCCGTGCTCACAAGTGGACTTTCCCATGTCGCTCCTCTTCCATCCTCGTGAGTCATCAATCACTCGCCGGCTGGCTCCCTGCTTTCTGGTCTCTACGACGACGCCGGTCTCTGGCGTCTCCTCTCTCAAACAAGCTTTTTTAACCTCCTCGGAGTGGACGTCCTTAGGCCTTTTCTGCTCGCTGGGGGCCACCTGTCCTTCAGACTGCAGGCTCCCCGTATTCTTCCCGGGCCTCGGCTTATCGAAGTAATTATTTGGAGAGCAGATCACCGCACCTGCTGTTTCAGCTGCAAATCAGACATCAGACCCTAATAATAATGTGCTCGGATGTTTTCCGTTCTGACGTCTTCCGAAATCAGCAGGAACGTGGCCCTCGGGAATCTCTGCCGACACCCTTGCTGTAGTCTCATTACGTGTCTTTAACCTTCTCCTGTGGTACTGCGGGATGAGTTCCACCCCATACAGCTGAGTCTGCACAAACCACATCCTCGTCTTGTTTTGATCGTTGGCTACCCTCCCTCCACAGTGCCTGTTTTTTTTCCAGCCTCCCGGTTACCGTGGTTACGTAGGAGCGTCCTCCATGTTTGCAAGCCGTTGGCGCGACCGGACCATTTTGGACCCATCCGTCGCGAGGCAGATTTGGGAGCTCGGAGATCTGGCACGTGTGGATCGCTGGGCGATCTTGATAAACAGCGCCACCCGTCGCAGTTTGCCGTGATCCCGCGTTCGGCAGATGGGTCCTCCCCCAGTTCCATGTGGAAAGCCCAGAACGGGAGGCGGTGCGAAGCCTCCTGCACTCCAGCCTTGTCCTAGTCTCACACTCCTCCTGAGGAAGCTGCTGCTCCTCGCTCCTCCCGGCCCACGAGTGGACCCCTTGACTCGTCCTCGGCCTCTCCTGACATGGGAAAGAAATCCTTCACTCCTACTCACCTTCTGGAGTGAGAATCATCTCTCGCCCGTGTGACTGAAACTTCCACTCTGGAGATGGAGGGACGCCTTTGTTTCTGTGCAGGCCAAGTCTCTTCCAACTGTTTTGTGCAAGAAACATAGCTCTGAATGAGAACATTACACATGTATTCACAGTACACCAGAGAGGCGGCAATGTACCGTTTGCTGCATTGAATGACATAATAAAACCTAAATAAAACAACAAATGAATTATAGTTTTTTTCCCCTCTCTTGATCAGTATATAGCTTCAATTTGATTTCTTTTCTTTACCTGAGGCAGTACAGAAATTGTTTTAATATCATAAATCACAGCACGTTTCTTGTCTTGTGTTGCACAAAATGGTCAACAACAAGGAAGGGAAAAGCATTTTTCTTCAAATATATATATATATATATATATATATATATATATTTTTTTTTTTTCCACAGTACATATCCTAGCAGCAAATGAAGGGGGAACGAGATAAGGCGGATGACACAGTTCCCTGCCTAGTAATACAGCTTAGCCTTGGGATGGCTTCCGACTCAGTATGGCTGGTCTCAAACCAAGTACATTCACATTACAAAAAAAAGAGAAGTCACACCTAATACTTCCTTGATGGCAGGCATAAACTTTCCATTTTGAGCCGACGTGAAATGTCTTGAATGCATAGACATAAATGGCAGAACCGTATCCGCAATCTTTCCCTGCGAGCTAGCTTTCAAAAAAGAACGATAAAAACCTTGAGTGTTGTAAGAATACGTAAGATACCCAGAAGAGAAAAATGTATGTAGTACTTTGGGATTTTGCATGGTGTGTAGTGATTTTATATATATATATTCCTGTTTATCACACAAATTGAACACTCCTAGATGTGCTGATTCGTGTGTGTATTAAATATCCCCGATTGTTTGTCAGGGGACGGTGTGTTGCAGTAATTGAAAATCGCACCACAGAGATTGCGAACGTAGAGAAGGTTCCCCCACTGGTTCTTTAAACACATCCTATTTTGTTCCTGTGATGACATTAGAAGATAAGGTCTAGTTAATAAAGGAACACAAAGCTGGTTATTAAAATGTAGAGGTCTTCGAGTCCTGTCCATCGCTCATAAAAATAACACCCTAATCCTTCTCTCTTCTGTAAGTAAATGTGCCGGTGAGATGTAGACATATGGAATGATCTTAGGATGTGGCTCCGAGGGTTAGGGCACCAGAAGGCTTCTGTCCTGTCTCGTGTTCCGTAGATGAAGCCATCCGTCCCACAGCTCGCTGACAACCTCCATATTGGCCGCGTGATGGAGAACAAGTGGTGGGTAATCGCTCCTTTTAACCTTTCAGAGCGCCGCAGCCTGAGAGACCCACAAAGAATGCAAAAATCCCAAGCGTGCTTTTCTCACAGAATTTAGGCGAGACTGACAGCCGTCAACATGACTCAGCATGTCTGAATATAGCTACCAAGCCAGCAAAAAGCATTGTGGGTGCTGAATTCCATGAACCTACCTCTGGGGGGGGGGAATCCTGAAGATTATCCTTGGAAACACAGGGTACTGGGGAGGGGTGGACCTCATACATACACAATCATGTACTGGGTCAATTTTGAGATGGGTCAAGTAATTGCTTGTCTTTGGACTATGGGAGAAGCCAGGGCACATGAATACACACACACACACACACACACCCAGAAGCAAGACTCAAACCCACCCCCCTGGAGGTGTGAGGTAACAATGCTGGCAGCTCAGCTATCCTTCCTCATTAAGAGTGTTAATCAATAAACATCAAAGAGAGCCAATCAAATTCCAATACTGAATCACTTAGTGGAGTGTTTCTCAATCCGGTCCTCAGGGTGCCCCCAGACAGTCCACGTGTTTGCTTCCTCCCAGCTCCCAGCACACAAAGACACTGAACACCTGGTACAGGTGTCAGGAGTTGGGGGTGGCAAAATGTGGACTGACTTAGTATGTAATATCTTGGGAAACATCAGGTGTTGACTTCAATCTTATAGTTCACCTGTTATTTCCCCCCCAATAACTATGATTGTCTTCCCCCCCCCCCACCCAGTAAATGTCCCCCCAGTCTTATGTGTGTGTTTTGGCCCCAACATCAAGGATCTTATCTGTCCTCCTTAGACCATCTCTTGACCTGTCCTTATGTTTTGTCACATATACCATCACACACTGTACCACTGTGCAGGGAAACGCTTTTCCATCTGCTTTCTGCACTGTCAGTGAAAGAATGCAATACAAAGGAGAACAATGGTATAAAAAAGATAATGAATAAAAACAAAATACGAATGAAATATCAGAAATAAAAAAACGACTGCACGATACACGAGAAAATATCGGCAACAGTTCCAAGTACCGTATAGTATGGTATATGTGCGCAACGTGACCTGTTAACTATGGAGAGTCCTCATTCAGGATATGGCCGTAGAAGCTTTCCCCGTGTCTCCGTTCTGGGCTTCAGGTTGCAGTAACGCCTCCCTGACCGCAGCAGCGAGAAGTGCCCGATGTCAGGCTGGAGAAGCTCTCTCCCATCCCCAGCTGTGTCACACGGTTCAGTTCACCATCCTCCCCGGGGTGACTCTTGCAGTCGTGCGCGTTCATACTCCCCGTGTATCGACAGAATTAGATAATGAGAAGCCCTCTGATAAAGAACCCCCTTCTGCGGAGACTTGAATTATGGGTTTCATCGTCCAGAGTTTCCTCCTCCTCCGATTTGTCATGTGCAAACAGTGCAGCGGGCTCGGTAATGGAGCAGGTGAAGAACAGTGAGAAAAAGATAAATTAGTGTGTCTCTTATTTTTTATGAGTTGTTCATTGTGGGATTAGAGCTGGCAGAGACTCAGGAAAATGTCTTGGGGATGAATATATTATTTCTTTACACTCTCAGGTAGATTTCCTTAGCTGTCTGCATTTTTATAAAAATCAAAAACAGTTCAAATGAGTTCCTGCCAAAGCAGAAATTAGAGTATCTTTTTAAAGTTATCTACATTAAATATGCCGGTCCTAATTCTTATTTCTTTTTGTGGATTTCTTACAGCGTTTGCGGTTTCCAAAAACAACAAATGGCTTGGATATAAAATGTACCCAGAATGTATCTTTAAAAAAAATCCACTCACGCTCACTGATTAACAAGACTTTTATATGAAAGTGTGGGGCGCGAAGGGGCGCCTAGGTAGAGCGGCAGATTGCATCTTTAACCTTGAATTGCAAGCCTGCATGTGCGCTTCACGCGCCATCTACCCAGCGACATCCCCCGCAGCCCCCTCCCGCCGACAGCCCCAGTTACTCAGCTGGCCCAGGTCAGGCTGGGAAATTTGATTTTTTTTTTTTTTGGAAGGTTATTATTTATATGCTTGGAGAAGGAGATGCGGCTCGCCCAGTGTAATACATTCATACAATTGTATGTGCTTTATTGTTTGTTTGTTTTAAATGGAGCAGCTGAGATAAAGGTGCTACCGCCGGAGCAGTGCCAGTCGCCCCCAGCATCCCTGCATGCGACGCGCCGTCGGGCGCGGCAAGACCGAGTGCCGCGTTTCTCGCCCTAAACATAAAGTCAACAAGCGATCTTCCACAAAACGACAGCGGTCTTTTCCGTGAGGCGACGCCGAGACGACAGACGCCCAGCGCCCACCGCATGCCGCCCGTCGCCTTTCTCAGCCGTAAATGCAAGCAGAAGTTCATTCGCCGCCGCGCGCCTGGTGACCGCGAGGTGCAGCCCGCGCCAGGGGGAACGTCATCTCTCCTTATAAGGAAGGGCCGTATACACTTAACAAATAAATCGACATTATGACCAATTAGTCGGAGTCATTCAGCATATATCGGCCATAAAACGGCCTCGTACCGCGTACGTTTTGTGGCATGTACGTGAGCCGGTAAAAGCCAATGTTATTGATATTTTTTGTGTTTCTGTGAGGCCGCTAGCATACATTACTCGCGGCCGTGGTGTAGACGTGTGAAGGGGTCACGCACTTTCATCCGTGTAAAAAACGACGACCATTTAAAAAGTGCCCCGGCTAGCTTTACAGGCACATCACTCACCGTTTATGTGTTTTTGCAAAGGCCGTTTTTTTTTTTTGCAAACGCATAAATGAAAGTCTGCTAGCCTGCGTGTTACTGTATTGTTTCAGCCTTGGTCAGGCCTTGATTTTAGTTTGCAAACTGCGAGTCAGAAAGCGGGGCCTGGCTGTTCGGTGGCCTGCAGCAGGCCCGGCTATCTCTGATTATCTGGCGTGTGAGCCGAACTCATTCTCCGAGTGATAATGAACAGGAGAGCGGCAAAGCTCTGGAGTCATTTTCCATTCAGCCTTTTCTGTCGTTCGCTTTCCATTTCTCAAGCGTAATGGGCAACAAACCTTTCATTTCTGCCCCCCCCACCCACCCCTCCGCTTTTGTGTGACGTCAGTGGCCAGGCGGGACTTTTAGCATACCAATTAGCTTGTGCTGACTTGCAAACCACTGCAATAGAGGTGGAAAGGGGGCAGGCTCTCTTTTAATCTCTAAAGGCAGAGGTTTACTGGGGGGGGGGCAATGCTATAGCTAAGTGAAACGTTCACTTTGAATGCAGATGATATTTGCAATATGTGATGTAGTTACGAACTGCAGTACAGTCACAGCAATGCTTTCAAGCTACCAGGAAGCCAGATATCGTGCCCGTCTTGCTTTCTAGTAACAACCAGCAAGCTTTGTTCAGATCTAAGCTTGGCCTGCCAACCTGCACCCTGACCTCCCTCTGTCTACCCCTTCAGGTAAATAATCGGCCAATTTCAAGCGAAGAGGGTCTTTTTTTGGAGCTGGCTCAGTGTGCAGCGCTGCCAGGATGGACAGCAGCGACCAGCGCCAGCGCTCATTGACCCGCAGCCGGCACGGCAAAGACTTCCACTACAACTCCTCGCTGGACGCCGAGGAGTGCTGTGTGCCCACGCAGAAGTCGTACAGCTCCAGCGAGACCCTGAAGGCGTACGACCATGACTCGCGGCTGCACTACGCCGGCTGCGTGGCTGACCTGGTGCACTGCGACGCTGACGAATTCACCAGGCAAAGTAAGTGTCCCTTTTAAGGTTCTCCAGTGTGATCACTCTGCAAGCACCTCTGCACTGTGTACCACATAGTTTTACAAGGCACTTTTTCCTACCAAACTTTCCCTCATATTGAACATCTTCATGACTTTCTCATAATAGAAACTATGTACCTGTTACCCATATCAGGTGAGCTGTATCCCCAAATACAGAGTGTGGTTGATCGTTTCATATATGCACAGTATATTTTTTTCCATAATCTTTAACTTTTGACACATGTAATCTAAACCATATCAGGCTAATATAGGTTGGGGTCACTTAAATTCCTTCAGTGCATGGTGCGATCGTTCATTCCCCATATACGTTATCGGCAGTTAGTCCCCAGTATTGCATTCCTGATATGTGATCTGTGTAATCAATCACTAGACAATCTTTAGAAAGCCATTCCGTGACCTGTTAGTATTCCCTGGACTATAAATTTAAAAAAGATGTCTGGGCTTTTGAGAGCCACGATTATAATTTTCACTTATAAATACTCACACTAATTAGGCTTCTAAGGCTGTAACATGGATAGATCTTCATGCGATAACATGCATTCTGACTCAGAGTAGTAAACATGGGGCAGATATTTTAAAACATTACACTTCCTAGTATATTTTTTTAGATAATGCAGTTCAGTCAGATAATTGAAGTAGTTAGTAGTTAAAAACTGCTAAGTACTTCCTTGGTATACATCCTCATGTGCAGGGGCACTGTAAATGGGGGGGGGAACAGTTCTGGGGGTCAGAGGTGAATGGGGCCCTGGAACAGGTCTGTAATTCGGGGCTCGGGCCCCGGCATGAGCCTCTATCAGGTAACCAAGGATTCCAAGCCCCACCTCTGCTCCTTTGTGAGCTGTGGGAGTTGACATTTCTGTAATTAACGCAAGCATGTGCAAGATGCAAAGGACATGCAGGCATACAGTGCCAGTCAAAAGTTTGGACACTCCAAGCCACCTACGAAGGAGGGCGATAATGCCGCATGACATCACCCGGCCACAGTAGAGATGGTTCTGGAGGAGTTGGATATGGAAAAGCATATATGTGGGACCTCTTTCAGGACATGAAACCGCGTAGAGGAGACGGTAGGGTCAGTCAGTGCCTGGAGCAGTTGGGGTTAAGGGCCTCAACCATGGTTTCAATGATGGGATCACTCTGCTGACAACGGGATTTGAATCAGCAACCTCCTGAGTCCCAACCCCCAGAGCTGCCGCTCCCAACAACTTTTTTAGTACTTTTTTGGTCAGTACATAATCCATATATGTTATTTTACAGTTTTAATATCTTTATAATTATTCTAAATTGTAGAGACAAATAAACCCGTCTATGGGTAGGTGTCTCCAAACTTTTGCCTGGTACTATATATGATGACAGCTGTAGTAAATAAATGTTGCCTAGCTCTGAAGTAAGCACCTTCGGTCAGGGTAAGCAATTAAGTCAATGCAAAAATACATAGTGAGCTTTCACTGGTCTCTGCTCAGTTCATTTACTTCAGTTCTCTTCTATTTGATTTGGCTCAGTTTTGCAAATTATTTAATATTTTTCTTTCTTAATTTTTTTTGGCACCGTGCCTATGCCAGTTGGGACACCACCAGTAGGAGGTGCACAACACTGGTGTGCGTGCCCGCGTTTCTCCGTTACTGCTGCCTGTATTGATGGCTTATTTGAAAGCTGGTCTACATAGCAACAGAGATGTTTTTCCATTTGGTTGTGTGGGATTATCAGACAATTGTTCGTGCATCTGTTGTTTCTGATGGGAGACTGACTACATAATAATCTGGAATTAGACAGCCCACCAGATTTTCCATCAGAAGTTAAAAATGGCTGAAGATTATATTTGGGCCGAAGAGTTGCGATGCTGACATCTGAAATGAGTGTCATGTTGGATTTTAAACAGCAAGAAACATTTGGCAACACAACGCACTAGTCATGGACGGGGGGAGTTTGTAGCATACTGTGAAATGTTTATTCAAGGAAGCTTTACGTCTCTCTTGGTCATGTTTCTGTCGTCCAAATGTATTTTGCTCAAAATGTGCAAGCAGTTTCTGCAGGTGAAGCAGTCTGACATCCCTTATAATCCTATAGCAAATGTATGTGATCCTGGAAAATTCCTTCTGAGGTCGCTAAGGCCCCTGGTACAATGTACAATGATATTATCATGAAATCTCTGATCCATCCATCTTTCATAACTGCTTATCCAGTGCCGGGTTCCAGTGATTGCAGGAAGCATAGGGTACAAGATGGGGGGGGGGGGGCAGCCTGGAGTGGATGCCGTTCATGACAGGACACCTGCTCATACATACCATGGACAATTTAGAGTAAACACCTGACCAAAATATTCGTGCCCCTAACCTTGAAGTTGTGATGCTGCAGTGCCACTCACTGAGCTGTCATGCCACCTGACACATTCAGTTATTATTATTTATTTGTGTGGGAGGTATTTATCTTTACTTGACTTCACCTGTGTAGACAGCTAGAAATATATTAACACTGCTTCTGTACCAGTCGCCTCCCTAAGATTTAACTTCCAAGCTTTCAGTTAGAAGTGCCGTCCTTTAACTGCATCACCACCTGCTGCCGTTGTGCACGGGGTGCTCTATAGAGGGCTGCACACGAGCACTGCCTGCGACAGCAAACAGAATTAGCTACCAGGCCTTGCTGTGAATAAAAATATCAGTGCAAGCGGTTTGTCTGAAAATAACATGGGAGTCTGTGCTCTGTTTATGTCCTGCAGTTCTTTTTGTGACAGTTTTCTTCTTAACTGTTGAACTAAATTGAACAGCTACCGCAATGATCTGAAGTATTTTTTATATCATTTCTTTATATGGTATTATGTTGAATGCATAGTGGAATGTTTTGGCTCTTACATCCTAATCGGGGGGGATTCTGCTGACAAGCAAATTCAACCATTTTGACATATTTCTTAATCCAAATCATTATATAAGATTTTATTTTGTCTTTTCTCAGGCCCAATGAACACATCCCGTCCCTGTTGCCCATCCTTTAAAACTTGATGCCCATTTCATTTTGAGTGGGTGTGTGTGTCTGGCTGGCTGGCTGGCTGTCTCTGTCTGTCTGTCTGGCTGGCTGGCTGGCTGGCTGGCTGGCTGGCTGTCTTTGGGCCGTGAAACCCTAATAACCGTCCACCTATTATTAACATGATGTTTCACAT
>JAODUD010000048.1:5945594-5969384 GCA_026784285.1 Stomatorhinus walkeri | reverse complement strand
GGTGCCTATGCTATTCTGTCAGGATGCTTTTATAAAGGGGATGGGGAGATTGGCTCACAAAACATGAAGCAGTGAAGTGAGTTGTGCTGACTTTTGGACTGTAGCGTTAGACTTTTTAAAAAGAAAGTTCATTCATTATGGATATGAATGTTGCTCAGTCTCTACCACGGTCTCATAGCTGCATACGTGCTAATTATTAGCTATTCTTTGGTCTTTCATCTTGTAAAGCTGCCTTCCTCTGGAGAACACGGGTGAATGAAAGCGAAACGGCAAAGCGGGTTCAACGGGAGGGAGAGCAGTGCCGATGAAAGCCAGCCACAGTTGCTTTAATTGAGCCGGAGGTCATTTATCGCCGGTTGTGCGTGCTTGCCGGAGAGAGGGGCGAACTGGCCGGCGGATGGTGACCGTTGGCACGGCAGATAGCCCCGCACCCTGCTTCAGCATGCATCTGTGTCCTTTGAGGCTGATAGTATCTGGCCTCCTCTGTGGCTGCGACCTTGACTGAAATAAAGGGATTGTGAATTCCACAGCCAGCTCTATCGCTCCTTGGCTGCTCACGCCATACTTGTGACCACAACTCTTTGAGATGTTAATCTGGTGACACATAGGACTGCTGGAAGATGCATCCCCCCCCCCCCCCCAAATAAACATGAATTTTAATCTGCCCACAGCCCCATGAGGATGCTGATCCACAATCCAGCTTGCTACACACGCTGCCAACCTTAATGCCTTGGAAAGCCAGGATTAGTATTTTTCTCCACCACCTACCTCTCTCCTCTACCGTTTTCCTGCCATAAAATGTGGGCCACATAGAGGCAGCCACCCCGCTTTCTCCGGAACTGTGCCTAATTCGCTGTAGTGACTGGATGACGTAGATAAGGCAAAGGTTAAATGGACCCTCCCCGCTGGGTTTGAGCGTGTTATCGATTCCAGTCTCAGAACTGCTCACATACTGGCTGGTACTTTTTGTTGGTACTTTGGTGTTTAAAGACTTGGTGTCCATTTGGTGGTCAATCAGAGATATTTTACTTATTTCCTAATGATGAGTAAACTTGTGGTTTTCTTTGAGAGGGAAAAAAACGGCTCTGGAGGTTCCAGGCTGAAGGTGCAGTATTTGGAAAGAGATTGTTTCTGCTCTGTTTTCATTGGAGGGTCGAGGTGGACATAGCTGTAGCCCGGCACAAATAGCTTCCATCTCGCAACTCTCTCAATGCCACCTGAGATCTCCTGGCGGAATATGAGAGGAGGAGAGCCTAGGCAACGGGTGAACAGCCATTCAGACTTGAGGTGGGGATGCTACGAGATGATTATAATGGAGCTGTGTGTTCCTGGAAGATGAGGATGGGCAGACAGGGTTGCTCTCCTCTGAGAGCGCGCTGGACTCTGCTAGAGCTCCCATCTATGAAAATATCAGTTTCCAGAAGCTGCACTTTGTGTACTTGTGCATGTATGTGGAATATTATTACAGTCCGCTACCCTCGTCCCAGATTTACACACATTATAAAATATACTCTATATGATTACATGTGTTAAGGTTTGATATATAAAACCGTTATATAATAAGGAAGAATGTCAACTAAAATACCTACATTCACAGCACAGCATGAATATTAACATTGTATTCTGACATTTTCATATAATTATAACGAATAACTAAGGGTGTAACGGTAGAGTTCTCCCACTACGCGGTATGTGTCGTGGTCTTTTGGTCACGGTAACAGCACGGTTTCAGTATCTGTATATTTAGGAAGAACATAAAAACACATAACCATTTAATTAAATGATTAACTCTCCATTCAGAAAAATGGCAGCATGACTATCTGGGCCTAATTTAAGTCTCTACTATATGAAATCAAGGATAACAAAAATATTACCATTAGAAGTCTGGAATACCGAGTTTGGAATACCAAATATTATCTTTATGAAGAAAAAAATGGTTTTATTTGACAAGAACATTCAAAATTAAGGATATCACTGTTAAAAAGAACCCCCAAACTAATGCGCAGTAAGTGAAGATGGATAATATAACTCCACAGCCTAAGAAAGTGCAGGATGTTTTTTATGCACCAGATGCATGTAAAGGGGGGTAAAACACAGGTATTGTAGCGAATGATCGAGCCATTTTAATAGAGAATTATTAGCAGCCACTATCCGTTTCATATTAGCAGTGACACGACAAGGAAACCAACAGTTTACATGACACTCACGGTTACACGCTAACGAAACGCACACATTCCACAGCAAACATCACACAGTTGCAGCATTTACAATTAACATAAATAGACAAATATACATGTTAAATTACACCATTTAAAGATTAGCGTGGTGCGGCACGAAGTAAGCCAGCTGCGGACCGACAGCGTCATGTTATGTTAGCCGGTTGTCACCGGCGGGAAGGATGACCACTCAAGTGGTGCAGTACTGCTGAAACTACGTGAATTGTTTGAAATTTCCAGCCACCTTTAATCAGAAGGTGGATAATTTACATCATCGGCTGTATAATAAGTTCTAGGCCTGCAAAATAAGACAACCACAGCTTTTTGGATGTATTTTTCTGAGGAAAAATCTCATTCCTGATCATGCATGTAGGAGAATGACAGGAATATAGTAATACCATGGTTCACGTGTGTGTATTGAACCATCAAGGCTTACCGAACGTTCCGTTCGTTACATCAAATAACACAAGTGCTACCGTTATAACTTCTCATAAACACTACAGTGAAAGTTGGTTATTTGAGCCTGATATCTGACAGGACAACTGCACAGTTAATATTTATGCTTATGGAATATTTATTTATTTATTTATTTATTTTTAAATTAAATTTACCCTAACAACAGAATGTTCTTTCTTGTTATTATAGCAACTCCATTTATGACATTTTTGCAAAAGCAGTTTGTTCATGTTAAAAATCTAGTTTTTATCTTTTCGTGTTCCATGAAAGTGTTCTTGGTAAACTGCGTTTCTGCGGAAACTCACATCCAGAGTAGCTGTTGAAATGTTGCCCGGTAGAAACGCGGAAACTCACATCCAGAGTAGCTGTTGAAATGTTGCCCAGTGTGTTTCATTGCTCACTAACGATCGGACCAAAAGCATTGTGTTTACCCATTTATATAGCCTGATATTTTAACTGGAGCGATTCAGGTTAAGTACCTCGCTTAAGGGTGCTACATCAGCGCCCTCCTGGGATTTGAGCTAGCAACCTTCAGGTTACAAGCCCACGTCCTTAACCGTCACACTGCCTGCTCGCCCCAGGCGCTTCCCGTTAAGTAGGCTTCCCAGTGGTGCCGCGGTGTGACTCCTCCAGGGACTTGAACCCTGGCCTGCTATCCGCCGCCTTAAATAATGAATGCGATGGTAGTTCGGCCCGCGTACACTGGGGCTGCTTTCCGTCGAAGGACCATCAATCTTCAATGCAGAAGCTGGACATGCTACCTCTGTGTCCTCTGCGGCGTGGCTGCAGTCTGCCTCGCAGCCGCTCTGTCTCCTTCCTCGTCTCCAACCCCTCTCTCCTCCGCTCCTCCATCTGCTCATCTCCGCCTCTCACCTTGCCCCTTCTTTTTCCACCCCCTTGCTATTTCACGCTTTCAATTTTTTTTTTTCCCCCGTGGGGGTGTCTCTCTCATTGGGAGGATCCTTGGTTTATTTGCCGATTATTCTGTCACCTTCACATAGACACAACGCGGGCAGCTCAGAGGCGCGGCACCCCACCCCACACGCTCCCTCCTCATTCCCGGTCGTATCAGGGGCTGCCTGAGTCTCCTGAAACCCAGTGCCCCGTTCGAGGCTATTCATCATTAACAGGGCACTGTCATCACAAGCCTGCTGCCACGGAGGCGCCGGCCTGTGACATTTAGAGATATCAGTCTGAAATGGCAAGTGCTGCTGGGAGACAGGGGACACTGCCCCCCCCCCCCCCCGCCACTGCTCACTCCGCCCCTACCGGTTGGAGAAAACATAATGGAGTGCTACGCTTTCCATCACGTCGCCATCTCGTGACGGTCGGGGCCGTCGGCGTCACGTGGCCGGAGGCAATGACAAGTCCGGGTGCCTGCCTGGTTCGCTTGGCACCTCTGGTTTGATGGGATATCAGTATGCGTGACACACAGGGCCCTTGTGGATAACAGGGTTAGCGGGACTGGCCGATCACTGTGCCCCTGCAGATATGGACTTGTGTGAGAGAGAGGAAATTAAAAAATGAAAGCGTGCTCCCCCTACCTAACCCTGTAGAAGTGTGTTATAGTGGAGATATCAGTAATGGATAAATGGCTTAACCTGAATATTGACAGATTTACCGCTCAAAGCTGTGGCTTATTGTAGATCTCGATCTGAGCCAAGGAGGTCTGAGTAGGAGATGTTCCTCCAGAACTGTCGCCTGCCTTTCCGAAGCCCTCTTTTCTCCTGCAGAATTGTGGGAAGGGCAGCATCAGGATCATGAAGTAGAAGGGACTTGCGTACTTTAATCAGAATTATATAGTATCCTAATGGCAAGTCTTCCTCCTCCTTCTAGAACGATGGCCCACACAGGGCACAATTTTGAAAAATAATCGCCTTTTTATTAGCTGTCGATTTTTCTCTGAAGGCACAAAGGATTTTATGTATTAATTCCAAGATAGTTTCTTTTGAAGTAAACGCTGTATTTCATGAGAGAATGGGCCAGGCTTGTTTCTTTTTTTCAGTGTGTGTTTTGATTAGCATCCCTCTGTGAGGAAGCTGACCGAATGTTTCCTTCGCTAATTAAGTTCAGAAATTCAAAAGTACAGAAAGTGTGAAAGACAAATTAATCAGAAATCGCCGGACTGAGCTTAAAAGCGAGTACAAAACAGACTGCGGCCAAACATGCAACTAAATTAACTAATTATGAGCTAATGACTAACTAACGATTTCTTTTACATGGCCCATTTTCACCCTTCCCCGTAAAATAATTAAACAGTTAGCAATGAAACAGCTAAAACTAATGCTAATGATGCAGTTAATCCTTTACAGGGGCTTTAATAAATGTATAGGCAGTTTACACTGGCTTGTCAGTGTTTTGCAGTGCTCAGTGATTTGAGGAACCACCAGCTGTGAGGGTCGAGCAGGTGCCCAGGTGTGTTAACAGGTGTGGCCTGGATTCTGTGTTTATCACACACTGTGTCGCAGGTCACTCTCAGATCACGTTTTCCTCAGATGTGTTTCATGCAAATGCATTGCGGCATTTAAGTACCTCACACACGACAATACTTTCTAGAATTCTTTTTTTTTTTTTTAACTTTGTTGCTTCCCCCCCAGAGTAAAATCTATTTTATTTCCTCTAGCATCTTTAAAATGGCTTGTTCCTATGGTTACACCTGCTGCAAACAGTATTTTTATTTTTACCCAGCACCAGAAATAGGTCATTAGTGTGAATAATCCTGTAGGTGTCACCCAGGCTGACACGGGGCCTACTTGTGACGGTACGGTGGGGTTTTCTGCCGTGTGCCCTTGGCGTTTACCTGTCAGGGAGACATGCTAATGGAACGGCGGTGTCCACATGCGGCCGGGCCTGCGAAATAACCCTCTTTTGTCAGGGGGTGGCTCGTGTGTAGCACCTGTCACAAGGTCTCATTGTTCGCTCGTGTCACCAGTCACTCTGCTTTCCGGCGCCTCCAGCTTTCCTATGGTGGCTGCTAAAACAGTACCCCTCCCTGTCAAGTTCCCCAAACATTAACACTGCCAGCAGACCCACCCAAGCAGGTCCCCGGTTTTGTCATTTGAATGCCTGTCTGTCTGTCTGCCGCTCCGCTGTCCACGCCCCAACTGAGAGCTGTCTGTCTGTGTGACCGACCGACCGTCCGTCTGTCTGATGTATTATTTATGATGAATCCCACCAGTTGTCAGGCTTGGTTTTTTTTTTATTCCCCGTTGACTCATCGTCCTGTTGTTCGCTAGCCAACAGTGCCGTGTCACATGACTAATGAGTAATGCGGACGCGTGCGAAGGAGGTGGGGGGCAGGAGCAGATTGTTCACACTGCGTTCCCTCCCGTCCAGCCTACACGGAGCTGGCCCCCATCACCATTGGCTACCTCCTTTCAAGCGTGCAGTATGCAGGTATGGCGCCCCCAGGAGGGGATATACTGAAGCGCCAAGTGCGGACCCTGAACCACACTGCTGTATATTGCTGTGGATACACCTGTGTGTTGGGGGGAGGGGCAGGGCAAGTGTCTCAACAGGTGATTCTGCATTGGTCTGACTGCGCAGATCTATGCAGATCAGTCTAGGTGTTTGTCAGGTCTCTGTATTGTGTGTCTTGCTCTGTACTGTGTTCAGTCTGGCTCACAGCTCCAAAATGTACCTACATCCCACACCACGACTGTTACGGTCATTCTTTAACTATTAGCTATTACAATTAAGCCAGGGCGTGACGCACAGTGATTACCGTCACCCTCGCCCACCTGCTGCTTCCCCGTTACGCTGTGATTTCTCTGCTCACTGCAGAAAATAACAGAGAATTAATTTAGCAATGTGTTTTTTGACCAAATTGATTTACAGCTCCTGGATGTTCATTTTCTCGGAAGATGCTAACTAACAGAGCGCTTTTTTTCCAGTTTGTTGGGATTTCCATTACGTCGACGTTTTAATTACAAAACAGAGTAAATTGGTTACATGTGCATTAAAAAATTGCTTTTCCCCTCTCAGCTCAGATTTAATTGTTTTATTGATTCAGTTTGATTTATTCTAATACATGTTTTTTATGTATTTGTTTTACATAACCTTCTGTTGCCGAAGCGCTTTGAGTACATGTAAATTTTACTTTATTCTTAATTCGCTATCAGTAATGAACAGAATGAAACGATCAGGCAGCTGTTACCTGTTGCTCTCACCATTTGGGCTTGATTTTTTTTATTCTCTTAAAGTGACAAACATGAAGACAAGTAATGTTAACGTTCATCTAAAGCTCTGCACAATGCCATATATTCATTGAGTACATGCCTGTATGACTGATACATTCATAATGATGCCTTTGCCTTTGTGTGTATGATGACCTATGTACTCGTCTCCTTTTCTAATCTGCCTCATTTTTTGTTTTGTCTTTCACAGGCAGCCCTTTGCTGCAGTACACATTTTAATTGCCGTTAGCTGTCACACTTGACTCCTACGATAGGGCCTGAGACTACGAAGTAGACAGTCACCACTAAAAGAAGGGTTATAAATAAAATTTCCACTATATCAATTTTAAAAACATAAAAGTTGAAGATGGGTGTTTGCAAAATGGCTATCTGCAATAAAAATATATATATTTACGTTTCTTGCTGCATAGACAGAATCTCCGCATTTTTTCCTTTCCTGTCTTTGACAGGAAAAAAATGCATAATTCCTTTTTATATTTAGGTCAGAAACCGGTGGCCCATTTACGCTAATCCGTACACAGACTGAAAGACGCTATTTGTGCAGTCAGCCGCCTGCAGATGTTTATATCCAGCCGCTGTCTTATGGAAATGGCTGTTTCGGGTTTAAGCACTAAGACTCAAAACAAAGGTTTCGCTTCCGAGTCGCTCCTGCCAAAACGATTTGAAAAGTAGAATAATTCTTTCAGGATTTCCAACTTGTGGCATCGCCGGGGAGATTTGGACGGCCAGTGGGCGGGTGGAGGCGGCCTCTCTGAATCACTCGATTTAAACAATGTCTGCATCCTCTTACCGACTCCTCAGTCCAGAACGATAGCAGCGGGATTCTTGTTCCTCTGCTCAGGTGGACTCCCCCCTCAGTCGTATTTCTGCTTCTTGTGACCGGGGTAGTCTTTCAAAATGCATTCCCCTTCCAACTTTTATTTTAATATTTGAAAAAGCTTTAATGTGATTTATTCTTTTTTAATATATACTTCTGTGGGCAAAAAAAATGTTAATTATAGTTATTTGAATGTCCCTGGCCGGTTCCCTTGTTCTTTCTTATAAAGAAAGAGCATGTGTATAATTTGATGGGAGCCAGCTGGATAGCACTTGCCTTGATTATAACTTTTGTATCATTCATAAATAAAAAAGAAAGAAATGCCGTGTGCTTTGACCACACTTGACTGGGCTTTTCCTTTGTGATTTCTTGGGGTACACAGTTGTTCTCTAAATCTCATGTGGTACAGAATGAGGGAAATGGTAAGACGTGGTTGAAAGGTCCTTTTCTTTTGCTGCGACACATCAGAATTTGGAGAGTAGCTATAGTGTATGCAACAGTTTTCCGAAGGACTGGATTGCTCGGAGGCAACTGGAAAGTAGTTTGCATCCTAGTCAAGCAGGCCTTTCCGTACGTATCTAGCGAAACTAGAGGAACTACGTTAGCTTCAAGAGGATCCGACTCTGTGAAAACTGGCGATGACTCGAGACGACTGGGAGAGTCTAAATGTGTGTTGGCAACACACCCTGCTTCCTGTTCATAGAGTGTCTTTATGGACTATGGTTCTCCTGGCCAGAGGCAGCTTACAGTCTTTAAAGAAATAAGTGTTTTTAAATGCGTGCGATAAACACCGTGACCAGCGGCCTTCGCAAAGGACCGGGGGGTTGGTTTGTCTCCATGTTCCCGTCATGTAATTTCTTTGCCCGCACATTGGAGCTGCTGTTCTCTGCCTCCTGGTTTGGTTCGATCCAGTCTGGCACCACTGTGATCTGGCTGTTACCACTTTCTCCACAGGGAACTTCACACTGGCAGAGCTGGGCCTCTGTGAGGCGGCAGCAACGGCCCTCCCAAGCCTGTACTGCTCGGACCTGGGCCCCGCAGCCCGCGGCTACTCGCCAAGCGTGGGCTCAGACGCCGACTCAGACCCGGAGGAGGCCATGTCCCCGGAGCGCGCCGTGGAACTGTGGGCTGGCCGAGCTGGCAAGTCCGGCCGCAGCTCCGGCCCGTCGAGCCGGGAGAACTCCGCTTTGACGCTGACCGACTCAGACAATGAGGACAAGTCTGATGACGGATCAGGTAGGAGGTGCTGGCTTGAGGAACAATAAACATCAACACAGCATAGCCTCATCCACACACCCCATAGCATACAGTCATAAGCGAAAGCACAGCATCACCCCTATAAGGCTTGAGTTTCCTTACTGCAGGGATGCTTTTGGGCTCTGCAGTATTAAAATCTAACTCATATGAGGCTGTTTCTTCATTGTGTTCAGAGGTCTTAGGCTCACGTATATTTTTCTTCATCTAAAACACTGTCAGCCTCAGTTTGTCGACTGAAGACGGATGTTTAAACATTCACGGATTGGGATGCAGTCGTGAAATAAGCTGAGTCAAAGTTGAATGTTGAATAGAAAATAGTTTGAAAATGTTGTTTTCTCAATTCCGGCCAGTCAGAGATCTTAAACACATTATGAATTTGCATCCTTTCGTTAATGACTGATGGTTACATTATCATCCTACGACTGGTTAACATCCATCCACTCAGTATTATTGAGCACACCTCCTATCGGCCTGATGGGGTTTGGTAATAGTGCAATTTAATGGAAAAGACAATATATTGTAATAAAATTTTAATGGTCTTTTTGCAGCTGTATCATTTGTGAAAATCATTGCGATTGCAGTTCGGAACATGAGAGTTTGACATGCGAGCTATGAAAATTAATTCCGTTACATTTTAGATAAATCTTGACCTGTTCATTATGGAAAATATAAACTAATGGGAAGATATATCGTCATATTATTCTTTAGTATGTTTGCCTGTGTAAAACCTTAAACTGTTACATAAAATCATTAGTATATATGTATACTTCTGTAGTATTTATATATATATTCATGATATTCTTGAGATGAATCAAAAGCTTCACACGTTTGTTATAAGCTCGAGTTACTGAGTTACTAAAAGTAACATTACATTCATACTGTAATGAGATTAGTATTACTATCAACTTTTCTGACAAGTCTGCATCAACTGCGAGTTTGCATTTTAAGGAAACTGAGCACCACCTGTAGTATGTCTTAAGCACAATTCATACAGTTACAAAGTGCAGTGTGATGTAAAACTTAAATACAACGTTGAGCATCACTGAGCTCCCTGCTGTACTCCTGTGGGTAAGGACACACCTCAAAGGCAAAGATGGTTTTCTTTTCAGTTTCGAAGTGCATAATTAATCTGGCCTGTGTTAATTCTGACTTCAGAAAAGGTTATAGTGTGAGACTTCACCTGCTGCACCAATATAAACCCTAAAATGTAGTTGCCAAGAAACATGGAAAATTTTTAATGAATCAGAATTGGATCTCAGCACTTCATTGCAAGAATCTATCAATGCGGGATGACTGATGGTTAGTCATCTTCCGAGAAGAGGACAGGCCTTATTTATAGATGGGATTGTGACTCAGTCGCTTTGGGGAGAGTCGATTTGACTCGTTCTGTAAACAATGACACTGTAGCACCGCTGAAACGCAGACAGATGTGCTGTGTCAGAACGTTTCTCACATGATCAAGCAACACATTAATTTTATACAAATTTACATCAGAAGTGAACGCTAAAAGTCGAGTGTTGTATAATTTGTCGTGCGGATTTCTTTCTGTGCATTTTTTCATTCATATCTTGAAATGAATGTATTGTCTTCTTGTCGGGTTTGAGCGTATATTCATATGTAAAGAACGTGTAGTCTTATCACGTAAAACATAAATATTGCATGAGTGTGCGTTTTTGATGATGTAATTATCTAGTGTAACACCATTTTTAATAGAAGTAGCTATTGTGAATGTAAAGTGTCTTCAGAAATGAAAGGCTAGTTGATTCGAGGTTAATTCGATAGGCATTGGAATGGATTTGGTGAACCTTTAAAGGATTGGGGTTGGCTGCAACAGGCCGATGTTGATATGAAGACTGCCTGCTGACGTCCTCAAGTATTTCCCTTACTCTTCCTGTATATATAATGGGTACGTCTCTCCCAGTACATAGAGAAGGTGGACAAACAATGCCATCAAATGTATAAAGCATTAGATTTTCCACACAAGAATGCCTATTGTTAAATCGGCAAATGTTTTCAGGTATAAATAGATTGGGAAGGTGATGGAGTTTGGAGGAGAAAGACAATGGAAAGACCAACATCGGCCAGGTGTGCACACCCCACGATTCCATGCGTCGATCCATCCATCCATCTATCCTGCACAGAACGTATATAGTACAGGGTCAGGGGGATCTTGGGGCCTGTTGTGGGACAGAGGGTTTAAGGCTGGGGAACACACTGGATGGGGTGTCAGTCCACCGCAAACTCCGTGATACCAGCACTACTTAATTTTTCATTTGGAAGACCTAGCAGACTGGTAAGCCAGCTGCCATTTTCATCCAAAAAAAAAATGCTGCGTAGAGAACACAGCGCCGTAGACTCCTGGCAGCATGCCGGTCGCTCATCATGCCGGGGACCGGGCTCGTCACGCACGCTTGAAAACCCCGCACTGCCAAAGACCCAGCTGACGGTCCGCCGGGCCATGTGACATGCCTCGACAAGTCGCTGCTCTCCGTGTTGCACGAGACCCAATGGGTGCCTGTGCGACAGTGATGCAAAGAGAAATACTGTCCAATTGTATGATTCTTTGCATCGCTGTAATATCTAGTCGTCCACTTTATCCCGTTGTACCATTCTGGTAGTACCAAAACGCAGTCCATCTCCTCACAGAAGGGTCTTTCAGATTTGCCGAGGCTGACTCTGCATGTAGTCCACCGGTGTTATAAATGATACTGCATTCAGACCAGTATAACGTCAGCATGCCCAAGGGGGAAGGGCGAGCAGTTGACCTTGAACGTCCTGAGGTTTTCTCCTCTCCTCTCCTCTTTCGGCTTTTATTTAATATCCATTTCTGCTGTTATTACCCTTAACCATCGTTGGTTGGTTAGTGACACTGTTGTTTGAGTCTTTGTTGCCCCAAAGCACTTAACGATGTTGGGGTGGGCACTATATAAAGATAAATTGAACCGAATTACATTTGTGTTTACATTTCGTCTTATGGTGCAGCCCATATTATGTTAGCGCCCATCTTTTCCCCTGACGGTTTAGTGAAGCGTCGACTGTTCATTCCTCCCTTTCCTCTCTTCCCTTAACCCTCGGTTTAATAAAGAACAATAAGTGCTTTGATCTGTCAGCTCCTGGGACGGTGTGTAGGTCAGTGCAGAGATGCTTTTATTAAGTGTGTTGGGCTGCCACAGGTTAAAGAATTGAAATAAAAATGGGGGAAAATTCAATCCGGTTCAAAGGGCCCTTGTTTACCCAAGAGAGAGACTCCCGGTCTCTGTCTGTGTCTTCAAACCAGCGGCATCAAGCTCTTGACTTATTTCTGTACCACTAAATTTAAAAAAATGTCAGAACAATATTATATGCAGTTTAGCTTTTTTTCCATCCATATGATTTGGAATCTGTCCTATAAGAGGCCGTACTCCATTTGCCTTGGCTGTGTTTATCCGTACAATTAAAGCTGTACCCATCAAGCTGCCGTTCTGTCTGCTTGCATATATATTCCTCTGCGCCTTCAGGTCCCGCATAGGCACCGAGTCGTGCTGTGCGCATAGATAAGAATAGTTTTTCTTTGAGAAGTACATTCCGTCGTAGCCGAAATTCGTTCTCTTTCAGAAGTGTGGCACCATGCGGGGACAGGTGACACGGTAGCAGCAGGGCCTGAGAAGAAGGTGTGGAAGGATGAGGAAAAGGAATACACGGCATAAGGGGCTAGGATTAAAGCAAAAGCGGGTTCATTTGTCACAGCGCTTCCACACCGGTCCCAGCACAAGCTTCATCTTATACCAAATAAAGGGCGGAATCTGCAGACTAAGAGATGTCTACAAGGACGGCTTGGCGAGCACGAAGCGGATGCCGTCACGCGTCACGCGCCACGCCTTTGAGCAGACTGGGCAGGTCTCTGCAAGCGGGAGATGAGGCGGAGTCTCTGTGTGTGGTCTGCGTGCTCTCATAGCCGTGCCGGACGTGCCACACATAATGGTCACGCGCGTGTTAGTAGTGTCAAGAAAATAGCTTCCAGAGAGGAGCAAGCATATGATGGCAGAAGTACCCTGTCTGTCTCGTTCTGTCTGTCTTTCTGTCTGTGTATGCCTGTCTGACCTTTGTTTGGCTATGTCTGTGTCTGTCTGTCTTTTTTTGGCTATGTCTGTGTCTGTCTGTCTTTGTTTGGCTATGTCTGTGTCTGTCTGTCTTTCTGTCTTTGTTTGGCTATGTCTGTTTTTGTCTGTCTGCCTTTTTCTCTTTTCTTTCTTCTTGGATCAGCAGTGCACAGTATCATATGTAAATAAGCTATTTTTCCCCAAGAAACTGTG
Organism: Stomatorhinus walkeri; assembly: GCA_026784285.1. Lineage (NCBI taxonomy): Eukaryota > Metazoa > Chordata > Actinopteri > Osteoglossiformes > Mormyridae > Stomatorhinus > Stomatorhinus walkeri. Next base: position 5,956,150 of record JAODUD010000048.1, on the reverse strand, counting down.
CTTTATCATGATGTGACGTGGCTTTTTTATTGCTTTGAACAAAACCCCCTGTTTCACACACATCATATTATTATAATCTAATCTAAATGACTCTGGAATTATACTTTTTTTTCTGGCTGGTCCGTTTTCGCCCCAGCTTGAAAGTCCAAGTAATGCTGTTCTTACTATGCAGACCTCACATACTGTCATCCCCTCTCTGCCCACGCTGGCTTCCCTGTATCCGAAGAGAATTCCCCTGACGTGCCTCAAAAGGGCAGCCTGAAGAGCCAGTTTGCTGTAATTCAGATAAATATTGTTAGAAACATGGCAAAATATAGATTATTATTTTGCTTCACTATGAACATATATAAAAAAAACAGTTCTGTTGATCAGTTCATGTTAGCCTCACCTTCTTTGCTTTTAGGTTATCTCAGAGTTGAATGGTTTCTCTCCTGCTAGAAATTTAGTGCAGTAATATACATGGAGAAAATCCATTAATTTAAACAATCCAAAACAAAATAAATAATTAAAATCAGTTTGTGGTTTGTAGTTCGTAGTGTCATTCAGTGTTATTAGCCCATTGTGAAATAGTCTGAGTAGTGCAGGTGGATCTTCGAGCAAATTCCGATTATCTCAGAACAAGTTGCTAGGGTTAATTACACAGTCTAAGTGAAGGTTTCTACTAATTAGATTTCTTTGTTTTTTTCCCCCTTAATAAAGAAAGAGAAAATCAGTGATAAAAAAGTAGATCTTGAAACCCACCTTGGATGCCATTTAGCGTGGCCTGTCAATCAGTGCCGAGGTAACCAATGAGGGAAGGCCTGAGCCTGTCAGCGCCTGACGGTGTGCGGTAATCTCCGCCGCCACTCGCTTCCGAGGCTCGTTCCTCCCCTCAACACGGAGGGGGTCGCGCACCATCCAGACGTTGATGAATTAAGGCCCAAATGCCCATTCTTCCTTTTACTGGGTCACCCTGAAAGGCTTGTAAGGACAGGCCTTGCCCATACCACCCTTCATGCTTCTGCATCAGCCCCCCACACCCAATAAAAATCCTCTCTGTATTTCCATGCCCCCCCCACAATCGCCTCCACCCTTAAGCCTTTTTCCCGTCCTTCGCCATGGTATTCCTCAGGCCTAAGCTAAATAGACCTTGTTTTTTTAAAGCATACAAGATAGAATGTGTAGGATTCAGAGCCCCCGTCCTCTCACACTCAGCCTTACAAACTGATAATTGAGTAGCCCCCCACCCACATTGTATTTTGTGGACTCTGGACAATTATTGACTTGATGGTTTGCACGGCTGGTTGTTATTTATGGGGCGTCTCTGTTTCCCGTGGTCAACGACCTAGACTGCACCCCCTTAGAAGCCCTCCATGCTCCTCCACCGACATCGCCCCTCCCATCTCGGCGACACCACGGCACTGTGCTCCTTCGGCCCGACATTTTGATAAGTAAGGGTCCCACAAAAGCTCTCACAATCCAAACAAGGTTTTTCTTTCTTTTTTTTTTTGAATCCCCCGCGTGATTAATAATGAAGACTCAGGCCACACAAAAAAGCACGTCTTTCAAACGCCTTGTCCTGAGGGTAATTCTAGAGCCTAATCAAAATGTAACATCAAGGAGGGCCTTGTTCTCTGTACTTAGCCGAATTGTGTTTGTTAAGGATCGGTACACAAAGAGTTTGTGTAGATTGAATTAAATGTATGCACAGCGAGGCCCCATCAATAATGTATTCTCACCGTAGGAGCTAATTAAAGTGGGAATTGAATCAGAAGCCCAACGTGTCACAGTCCGTTTGCTGGCTTCCCCTCGTAACGGAGTGCGGTGTGGCGGGGGCCGCGGTGGGCGTCTCCCGGGTCTGGGCGGTCCTCAGTCCTTCAGCCACACCTCATGACTCTTAATGAGGCTCAGTCCTAAGCGGAGGCCCCCAGACGACAGGCTGAACGATGGAGGCGCACGCGCTTTCGTTTTTCTTTTTTTTTTTTCTGGCGCAGAGCGTGACCGTCTCTTCCGTCGCTTTTGTCTCCCCGCCTGTGGCTGGGTTGTGGCTGTATTTATTTATTTTAAAACCTCGCTAAGAGAGAAAGCTTCAGACGGGAAGAATAATAATGAGAGGATAATTGATGATCAGGGACAGGGAGTTGTGCTAAGCTACAATGCTGTGTGTGTCTGTGTGGGTCATGTATATATTACATTGTGGGGACCGACACAGTGCCCAGTGTGATAGAATCCTGTTATTTTGACTTTTTTTTTTTGAACCCCATAAGGGGAAATTCAATTTTACAAAAATCTGCAATCGAAAAACTAAAAATGCCAAACGTCTTTTGTTTTGTTTGGTTATTTATGGATGAGGTTTGGCTTGGGTAGGGGTTGTCATTGTTGGGATTGTGGTCTTTCCCATGGTCCCCACAGAGATATGAATACAAACGCGTGTGTCTGGTTTTTTGGGGGTCGAGGGAGTAATTTCTGGGTGGGTGGGTTTTCCAGCTGAAGTGCTTTGTGCCAGTTGTGTCACAGATGTTATTTCATATCTGAGCACTTCAGGGAGGAAGGTAGGGATGCATACAGGAAGCACATGGCGCGTTGTGGGGGGGGGGGGGCGGTAGGTGAGAACACAGAGGGTGGCTAGTGGACCCTGACTGACAGAGCTGAGTGATGGGCGGCCTGCTGTCCTGCCTGGCCACTTCTCTCCCGCGACTCTCCAGCCCCGCTGCTTCTCCGTGCGGCTGGCCGGGGTTCCGCACGCGTGCTCTGCCTGCGCCCGTCCATCACTCTGCAGCCGGACGGGAGCCCGAAGAGCGGAGGAGAGGAGAGGAGAAGCGGACCAGAATCTAGCAGAGACGCATCAGCCTGACACCCCCGGGGTGTGAAACCAGTGTGCGGCCGGGGGAGGGGGGAGGGGTGGCACCACAGATCGCTCCTCTGATTGGTCACTTCTTACTGAGAGGTGGAGTCATGATGACTTGAGGGAGGGGCTCTATCAATTAATGGACTGATTAGCAGTTGAAAAATGTCAAGGTTTACAGTCAACCAAGTAAAATTATATAGTAGTGTGAGTATAATTTAATCATGCAATTGTTCGTATAATGGAAAACACGGGAGATGTATTGCCAAGCTGCAGGGCCCCCGCCATAGCTCGTGCGGGAGAATGAACTGCCCTTGTAAATTCACATGACAATCCCAAACTAGCGATGCGTGCCATCAGTCATGGCTCAGACTGATTAAAACGTGCATAAAGGTGAAATAAATGTGTGGCTGGACATTGATTTAAACAAACAGCCCAAAGGCTCGGCCCTCTGGCATTTCCTTCCTGCAGCCCGACGTCACCATTCCCTTTGTCCTTTTTAAACTCGGGAATTAATTTCACACACTCGCACTTGCACATAATGCACTCCTTCAATTACTTTTTAAGACTCTGAGAAGAGGCCTTTTTTTAATTCACACTTGTATATCTTGTATTCAGCTACAGTGGTGAAATATGTTCCACGGACAGCGTAATAAATCATCCGTGTTGTGTTTTGACTGGTATGACATAATATATTAATCCCTTAATTAAATGCTGGAAAGGTGGGTCAGTCTCCTGCTCATGCTGCCTCCTCCTCTGTCAAAGTGCTTTAGCAGCAGGTTCACGTACAGAGTTTTTGGCCTGTGATAATTCCAGGAGACACCAACAGGGGACGTACGGCGTTTTTTTTTTAAGAAATGAGACTGACAGGCCGAAGATGGTCTAGAGGTTAAGTAAGCAATAGGATGCTGACTAAAATCTCCTGGGATGGAAACTGCTGTTGTACCCCTAAGCAATGTTTCCAACCTGGATTGCTTCATTAAATATATATTGCTGAAAATAGGTAAAATATTAATACATGCATGCCTTACTGGACAAAAAAAAAACTGTATTAAAAATAACAGTATTCCTTGTATAGAAGTGGCATGCACCGTGAAGGGACACTGGATGATGTTTGATGAGGAACAGGAAGCTACAACGTCAACAAAGAGACGAATTGTAGAAGTAATTAGCGATAAGCATCAATGCAGAGTCGAAATTCTTTTGCTAAAAATTCCTCCACCCCCCCCCCCCCACTTGCAAGTGACTTTTTTCTTCCTTGTCCAACACAAAAGCCCAGAGTCGTACCCAACAAATCATCAGAGGTGCGCAGCGGGGGGGTGATAACAAATGTTGACATCGAGCTGAGCCTCACCAAGAAAAGTGAGGCGGTCCAAATGCTCAAGAGGCGTGGGTTTGGGGAACTTTGGCCCGATCGAGTTAGCCAGCCGCAGCACCCCGGCGCAAAGACCTCCGTGAGGTTATAACGAAATTAGACGACGATGACAAATAGCCAAGGAAAGCAACTCCGACACCCTCGGAGCCACGAACGTTTAGCTCATTTAGCACGCGCTCATTTGAAAGCCAGAGGCCCCTCACTCATGGCTGGGACATTCATTTCTTCCCCTCCAAGTGACAGGAGTTACACAGAAGTTAAGGGTGGTGGCTGCAAGCAAGTCCCCCCCCCCACTAACACGTGGTTTCTCCCACCTCATGTGGGTCCAGGAAAGAGAAGCTGTGTTTTCCCTCTGTAGTAGCAGAAGCTCCATTGCAAGTCAGAATCGATGAGCAGAGAGTAGCCAGGCTGGTGGAATAATGGTATCGGACATCGGCAGCAGGCGAAGGACGTTGAAGAGTAGACACGTTTACTGGATTATATAACAGTTAGCCCATAAAGATGTGTCAGGATCACTGCTGGACTGAGTCAGATATTGCTGAGGCAAGCAGCAGATGTTTCACGCAAACATTTTCAGGGTCTGCCGTAGTTTAGCCGAGCATGGACAGAAAAATAAAAGTTTGACAGCACCACTGGCATGGCCGCGTCAGTCTTGCAGGCCCCATTGCCAGTTTCCGGAGTGCTGGCCATTGAAGGTTCCTACTACTGACTGCGAACACAGTTTTTCCTCCCAGTATCAGATTCCTTTGTGTACATGTGCATTGCGATGTACACGTCCAGGGTGTCTCCTACCTCGTTCCCTCTGGGACAGTCCAATTCCTACGCCTCTGTACCAGTATATGTGGGTGGATGGATGCAAGATGTATTGCTCCAATTGTCTGCTAGACGACTACCAATTTTGAACCCACAGTTCGGTTGTTAATTTTGTTTATTCGACACACCCAAAAGTCCCAGATGACTTGCTTCCATTGTTGGACTGAATGGTTCTATTAGCACTACAATACATTCATTTTTACAACTTTTACCATTATTTTTTTAAGTGACCTAACAAATGCCAGGTTTTTCCATTAGGTTATTACATCATATGCTGGAAAAATACTTTTCAGAGTGAGCAGATTTAATTGTGGCTGTGTTTTCTGCTCAAGGTAGTCATTGTATTTCAGAGACAGTCTATTATGCATGATATTTTACTCTGTCACGTCTGTTTGAAACCTGCGGTAAATGATCCAGGTTCTTCTGTAGGCTTCCGTGTCGAAATAATGGAAAAAGGGGAAACTTTGCTCAATTAATCATAACCCTGCCTCTGTCAGCTCATGACATTAATGGCTGGTCTGGGATGACAGTGAGTAAGTGACAACTCACACTGCATTTGATGTAAGCGGTCGGTTATGACTGGTGCCCGTACTTTGCAAAGGTTTTACTTTAGCAATGACGCCACAGTAAACCTAAATATGTCGTGTTGTGTTTGTTCGTGCATCTGTCTTGTTGCTTATTTTAATTACGAACCCCACATCTCAGATGCGGAGACGTTTACACTATCGGTTAGGGAAATACCTTAAAAAGTGGGAGTCTGGCGTCCAGCTGGAAACACGATTGAAAACACGAGCCATACCCTCCTATAGCGGCCCTGATGCTGATCTTCCCGGCCGCCGCATAGACGCTCGGTAGGATCCCGGCGGGGAAACGCCACCGGCATTTTAACGACGGCACCTCCCTACGCGCGCAGGGACTGCATGCGGCATCAGCTGCTCCTAAAACGGCCTCACTACTCCGGGGTAAGTCATACTGCCATCAAGAAACTGAAACTTTTTCAAACTAATTTTATGGGAGAAAAAACGCCTCTGGCCGTTGATTAACGTGTCAGTCACCATCGCCTTTAATTGAAACAAGTGCAGATTGTATCTGTGTCACCGCGGCCATTTTTGTCGTCATCTTTCAGCGGAAAGTGGCCGCCGTGCAGCGCCAGCGCAAGCAATTAGACTTAACGGCATTTTAATAGAGGGCGGGGAGCGAGCATCGCGCCGCGCTTTAAGTGGTTTTCACTTTCCAGCTGATTGCGAGCATTTCATCCCTCTTCCCAACACACGCGGACACAGTAGGAATCATCCATAATGATCCATTTTTAAATGCTGTCTATTCAAACGCAAAGTTAATACAGCCAAGTATGCTAAGGTTTGAGGCCTTTTTCATATGTAAATCTAGTCTCTCAAAACTCATGTAGTACTTTGTAAAATGCTATTTACAAACAGCGTATTTTACATTTTCTACAAAAATGCAAAAGGATATGCGTGATCTGCATTACATTTGAATCATGTTTAGAAATATTTAATAAATAAAATATCTATTTTTGCTCCAGTTTTTGTTGACAAGTTTTCCCCGTCGTTGTTATTGTCATTTTTATTTAATTAATTGTTATTATTACTGGTGCTGATCTGTGCGCGCGCGGCAGGTGCAGAGTCTCCCCGTGCTTCACTCCGCGGGAGCCGTAACGGTGACAGCTATTAGTGTCTATTTGCCATGTCGCCTGCGACAGTACAGAGGTAATTGAGAATTGATTCTGCAATAATGGCCTTTCCTGCGTTGCTTTGCATCAGTGCTGATGCTGCATGACTAATTTGCAAGACGGCAGTTTACCGCTTAATGATGTCTGCGCACGTTAGTTACACAGCGGAGGGATGGCGGACAGGAACAAACTTTGAGTTTGGGGCTTTGAAATTCCCAGCGTGGAGCAGGGGTTTATCGGCGCGACCCCGCCGCTCTTATTAGAAAGTCCTGGGGCTAAATGCGGAAGACGTCTTCCTGCTCTACCTGGTTACTCTTCTGCGGCGTTCGATGCGTGGAGCAGCGTCTCCACGACCTTCGGCGTGCTCTGAGAACACGGGAGCACCTCCGTCATGGAGAACTCAGTGACGGGCGCCTTTTCACTGTTCGTGCTGCTCCCTGTCCGCCTTCGATCCTGCCACTGCGACGTCGCGTGGCCCCGCCCACTCCATTACCCCACTGTGTCGCATTTAAAGTTTGTGTATTTACCACAGCTCGTCGCTGTTCCAGTACTCGCCTGGGTCCCCCTCCTGCCATGTCCTGACCATTTCATATAGTTAAAAAAAAAAATTCTTCAATCCTTCTGCCCCGGCCTTCGGAGTGCTTGACCTTTTACCGCTTTTAGCGCTAAAATCAGCACGGTGGGGGGTGGACCCCAATGCTGGGCTGCTACAGGAGGAGAGTTTGCTTTGGAAATTGCTCCCGTGGAGGGGTATCCGTACTGTAGCAGCGCAGCTCAGGAGACACACTGACAAGCAATTTCGCCGAGGCTCGGGGTGACACACAAACAAACAGTGGATTTAAAGTGCACACACTGGCACACGCGGTGTCAGCGAGATCTTGGGGAGTGGGGGGTGAACGGCGCGCTGTTCTTATGAATTCTGTGTCCTCATTTAAAGATATAAGCCTCTGGCGTGACTCACCACAGGAGATTAGGCTGGGCTGCCTGTTCCTGACTGATCTTCCTGGACGCGTTAAACCCCCCTTGCGGCAGTCCCAGCTGCTACACACTGATGGAGCTGTTCCCCTCATCGCAGGTCCAATGGTCTCCACCCCCCCCCTTTAGGACTTGATGTGCCCAGTCTTTGTGTTTGATTGGTTAAAAATAAGGTCCAGCACATGTTTGGCATGTATTCTGGCAGTAACTGGCAGCATGGTAATATTTACAGTAATATCCGTCAGGTGGGTAACACGACTCATCCATTTGTGTGCTTGTGCGTTCATCAGTCCCTTTTGGCTAAATCTTCCTTCCTTCTTTCCTTCCTTCCTTTCTCTCTCACGTTCTCTCTTCCTCCCTCGCTAACATGATGCGTTTGATGGTGACCCACACAGTGACCTCTTTTATCAGCCAGCATTCTCAGTTTAACCCTTACCGCACCGCGTCCTCATGCTCCTCCAATGTGTGCGAGCTGCGTTTCCACCACTGCGCTGGGCTGGAGGAAAGCGTGGAGACCCTGCCGTTTAGTGATTTCTCCTGCCACGGTTTGCGTGCCGAGTCGGAACAAACCCTGAGGCTTTTTGCCCTTGCTCCGCCCCTGAGATTGCATTCCTTTGAAGGCCCAATCACGTGTAGAGTGACACTCCACATAGCCATTCTCTGAAAGCTATCCAAGGTGTGTACTTCTCTTTCTCCCGTGACACCTGGAGCCGTCCATCCCCAGTGGAGAGAGTCAGTGTTCTGCTGACGCTAAGATTCTGCCCCAGTGGCTCCCCGAGCCTCGCTGGTGTCGTACTGTACACGCCGTGCTGCGCATGTGTGGTGGCCAGAGATACAAAGTATTAGGGACATTGAAAGTCCCGTGCTTTTGAGCTTGAGATAAGTCTGGGGAGCGCCCTGTTTACAGTTCATTTACCTAATACCTGTAAATCTGAATTTAATGATGTGTCAGTGACTGCTGGTACAACAGAGGCTACTGGAGCAGGAGAATTGCACCGAGAGTGCAGGTTTCTTGTTTAGTAAGCTTAAATAAGTTTTATTATTACATAATTGTACTCGAGGACTCCATGTTTTTCCTAGCACTGTTTTGTGTTTTCATTGCACCATGGATTGCTCTTCTCTTGAGCACAGGGCATTAAATAGAAACCAAATTTGAATATTTTTAGGATTAAGAGAAAGAAAGCAATTTCTGGTGTAAATAAGGAAATATGCACGTCAGTGTGCTGGAAACAGACACGTCCCCCCTGCTGTTTTTACCGTTGCTTTGGAAACCAGCATCCTTCTTGTTCTTCACCCACAGCTTGTCAAAATGCTTTTGGGCTCCTGGTTACAGTGGAATACCAAGCAGAGCTAAACGGGCCCCAGCTTTCCCCCGTTATTTTGCATTTTGCAGTTTCCGGCCCCAGCGCCTGCACTCACTGGCCTGCCCTCCACGAGGTGCTCTCTCAGTGTCGGCCTACAGCCTGGAGTGCCGGACTCCAGCCGACTTGAGCTAAATGATGTTTTCTCCGTCCGGCTTATTGTCTCGCTGCGTCTCCCCTACTTTCGTTGATCTCTGGTAATTCTCCCGGAAAGATTGCATCACTCGCGTAAAGGAGTCGGCCAGCGTCTTTGTACTGTAAGATGAAAGACCCCCAGAGCTTATACACTGATACCGTGAAAGGGGGTAATCCGTGTGGATTACCGCATGTCTGCCTTGTTTCAAGAGCTGCTACTCCGTGAGCGTCGTGGCGCTTGGCTCGGCGCTGACCCACTTCTCAGAGAGCAGCTTAGAGACGCACGGCACCCAGCGCCACGGCCCAGTGCTGACTTACTCTCTGAGTACGTGTCTAAACATCCAGGTTAAGTATGTAGGGACCGCTAAATAATGCAATCGAGTTAATTAAAATGCTCTCCTGCCGCTACTATGAATAGCCTCGCTGGCTAGTTTCTTTCAATGGCCGACGATCTGCTGATGGAAAATGGTGAAAAAAAATCTCAGTAAAATTGCCCTTTTACTGAAGACTACCCAGTAATCCTTCCCGGAATAGCCGTCCCTCTGTACATTCCACAAGAAGCCTTGTTTGCAGCCATGCAGAAGCGCCACTGAAAATGATTAATAAGAAAACTCAAGACTCTGAGGTTCACAGAGAATCCATGCAGCTCCCCAAACATGCATTATTGTATTCTGTCAGGGTAGATTTTCAGCTGAAAGCTGTGGGTATCTTTGCCGGAGCGTCTCAGGGTGGCCAACCCGATTGCAGCAGACAGGACTCGGGCAAGGAAGGGACGACTTTTCAGGGAAAAGGTTCTTCCATTCAGCACGCCATGAATACAAGGGTTCCCTGGGTCAAAAAGGGAGGGGCTTGTGTTTCACTTCCATAACCAATCTTCATTTTGCCACAAACCATACAAGCATGCTTAGCTGCAAAGGCTGTAATGAGCAATGGAAGGGTGTGTCTTTATTTTACGATAATAAGATCAACAAGAGGGTTAAGGGCCTTGCTCAAGGGCCCACAGACATGTGGCTATTTCAAAATGGCTGGGCTCAAACCGGCAACCTTCTGATCGCAGGCACAGAGACTTAGCCCACTGAGCCACACAACACCCCCGCTTTGCTGGCTAGAAGCCTTGAGGTTGAAAATGAGAAAAAAACAGAGCAACGTTCAATTTTATTTGAATAGCACATTTTCACGTTACATTGTCTCGAAGCGCTTTACGTTATCCCTTCCCAAAGAAACTTTGGGAGGAACCAGACCCAAAGGGGGAGCCCATCCTCTAGGGGCCGGCAGAGGAAGTCTAATGAGCAAGATGGCAAAGTTCCAGTTCACACTGTCCCAATTTTAACATTTGAGCCTTAATGCGGGGGGGGGGGGGGCGGGCCGGTGGTGGCAGGCAGG
>JAODUD010000048.1:5846471-5860030 GCA_026784285.1 Stomatorhinus walkeri | reverse complement strand
AGTTAGCATTAGCATTTTCCCTATAGAAATGAATGAGCGGTCCCCATAAGGATATGTTTACCCTACATACATGTGTGAGTCTCGGTGTGTGTGTGTGTGTGTGTCTGTGTGTGTGAGAGAGAGTGTGTCTATGTGTGAGTCTGTGTCTTGGTGTGTGTGTCTGTGTGTGTGAGAGAGAGTGTGTCTATGTGTGAGTCTGTGTCTCGGTGTGTGTGTGTCTGTGTGTGTATGTGTGAGAGAGAGTGTGTGTATGTGTGAGTCTGTGTCTCGGTGTGTGTGTGTGTGTGTCTGTGTGTGTGAGAGAGAGTGTGTCTATGTGTGAGTCTGTGTCTCGGTCTGTGTGTGCACATATGTGTGAGCGTGTCTGTATGTGTATGTGTGTGAGTGTGTCTATGCGTTTGTGTGTATGTGTGTCAGTATCTGTGTGTGTGTGTGGATTAGGTTTATATTACATTATGGCAAAAGTCTCATATTTAATTTGGTTACTTATGGTTAAGGTTAAGGCTGGGTAGGGGTTAAGGTTGTCATGTTGGGATTAGAGTTTTCCCCATAGATATGAATGGAGAGTCCCCCAAAGATACAATTATAAACCTGTGTGTGTGTGTGTGTGTGTGTGTATGCCCGCGTGTGTGCACATGTGTTTGTCATTACATGTGTGTGTGTGTGTCTCTGGAGGGCAGGCTCTGATTATATTCAGTTTTTTAATTTAATTTTTCATATTAGGGAATACTGTCTATCATTTTTAGGCTGGAGTCACTCATAATCGGGGAAAAAGACACATTTCTTGCTCCTGATTGCTCCATGATATTTTGTATCATTAATAGGGAAGCAGCAGAGAGGAGCCGGCAGAGTAGATGGGTACGGTGCGCTGCGTCCCGCTTCTCGATATTCATGCCTGTCCGAGGCAACACTTTCTCAGCCATCAATCTTCTTTAAGGAACAATCTTTAGGATTTAGAGGGAAAGCAGTTTATTTTCGGCTTTCAGCTCCTGAGATGTGACTTCTTCATGTATATATATGCTTAGACAGGCAGTTTTTTTCCTCCTCCATGGTCATTTATAATATTTACACTTTTCTGACGTCAAATATTTGCAAAAACAATTCCAGTTCCCTCCCCCATTTCCCGGCATTTGAACCCACAGTGAATGAATGGATGGTCACCTGTATCAAGGTGAAGGGAAGTGTACAGCATGAGAGGCGTCTGAAGGTTGAATTGTCAGGGCCGCGCTCATCCATTTTAAAATGCGGTGGCGACATGACCTTCACACGTTACCTGGAGAGTTCTGCTCCTCATCAGAGGTTGGTGAGGGGGGGGGGTATGAATATTCAGGTCACTCAGGAGGGTGACGCTGATCACGCGACTGCCTCTGCTCCTTAACGACACGTGCTGAGATGGTCGTAATCATCTGGAGTCGCGGGACGCTTTCTGCAAGGTTCATGTCTGAGGCATGAGAAGCTGGTGTCAGCGTAGCGTCCAGAACGACGGCCACTCCCAATGAGCAGAAGCAGCTGCGCTGTTTTACTGGGAGGCCAGCCTCCCTCTTTTAACCTCTCCTGCTTTTCTGTCCGTCTCCAGGCCCCCCCAACCACCATGGCCAGTCAAGCCTGCGGCCGCCGCTGCCTCCCTCCCACAACCACCAGACGTTGTCCCACCACAATGCCTCAGGCAACTCGCTGAGGCGCAACTCGCTGACGGGCCGCCGTGGCCACGCGCCCATCTCCGGGCCGGCCGATGGCCCCACCACGCCTGAGTCGGTGCAGCTCCAGGACAGCTGGGCCCTCAACAGTAGCGTGCCACTCGAGACCAGGTGAGTACAGTCTGCAGGTGCAGCGACGTGCATACATGGAAAGGCGTGCATGCATGGAATGGCGTGCATACATGAAAAGGCGTGCATGCATGGAAAGGCGTGCATGCATGGAAAGGTGCATACATGGAAAGGCGTGCATGCATGGAAAGGCGTGCATACATGGAAAGGCGTGCATGCATGGAATGGTGTGCATGCATGGAATGGTGTGCATACATGAAAAGGCCTGCATGCATGGAATGGTGTGCATGCATGGAAAGGTGTGCATGCATGGAAAGGTGTGCATACATGGAAAGGTGTGCATACATGGAAAGGTGTGCATACATGGAAAGGCGTGCATACATGGAATGGCGTGCATACATGGAAAGGTGTGTATACATGGAAAGGCTTGCAAACATGGAAAGGCGTGCAAACATGGAAAGGTGTGCATAAATGGAAAGGTGTGCATACATGGAAAGGCTTGCAAAAATGGAAAGGCATGGATACCTTAGAAGGCATGCATACACAGAAAGGCGTGCACTCAAAATGATGTGCAAACATGGAAAGGCATGTGCACAGAAATGTATGCACACAAAATGGGGTGTTTGGAAACACAAAATGGTGCTTTGGAAGGTTTGCAAATATGGGAAAGCCTGTACACAGAAAGGCATGCACACAGTATGGCTTGTGGACAGAAAAGCAGCAAATCAAAAAAATCACGTAAAGGAATTTGAACACCTGCAGCAACGGTGCAGCCAGCTATATGCAGACCACACCGTAGTGGCAGACGCACACACACACACACAGGGAGTACACTGGGGTGCTGGTTAACATGCACATGCACGGACAATAAACGGCGGGGCAGCGAGATCTCTCCCCCCCCCACCATCGCATTCCCTTTGTTGCGTCTGAGTCCTGCCAGGTCTGAGCCCCCCCCCCCCACCGCCTCCACAGGCTCGGCTCAGATGTTTTATTCACGAGGGGGTCCGGCCAGCCCGGAAACCCGGCGGCATGCTCCCTGATCCCGCCAGGGCCCGCATCCGTGCCCGTGTTAGCCTGCCCATTCTCTTTCTGACTGCTGCTTTTGATGCCGTGGCCCAGAGTAAAGCCGATGGGTTCCCGGGCGGGGCAGGCGGCATATCGCCCACCGGAGGATGGGAGGTGTCTCCGCAGCTCTACCTCGTACGACGCTGGCACAGCTGGGTATCCCGCGGCTAATGAGCCCAGGACCCAGACGAGGGGGGGGGCCAGGAGGAGCTCAGAGGAGGCGAAAGACAGAGACGGGCTGGCGTTTGATAGCAACAGCCCATCTGTCAGATGGCCGGCTCTGTACAGAACGTGTCGATATGTCAGAGAGAGCAGCGACAAGCCGGCGCTCCAAGCTACGGCAATACGGCAAGTGAGTTATCATCCTAACGAACATCATAGCAGGATGCGTGATTTCATTACTGGGCTGCAACAGGCGCGCGACAGCCAACTTCGTAATGGTACGCCATCCCGGAAGACGAACGGCCATCCCTGGGAGAGCATATAGATATTCCAGGTTAAATTCAGCAGGGCGAGCCTCGAACGGTGTGAGTTTCACCGGGCGTTTGTGTTTACCAGACGACGGAGCACAAGTCACAAATCGAGATTACACAGGGCGCCACCATTCGCTGATGCTGTCCTCTAGTGCGGGGGAAACGTCATACGCTTTCCGGAAGCTTCTGCGAGAATCTTCCTAAAGGTGACTTTATAACTAGATATAAATAGGTTTTCAGTGTCTTCCGTTTGCATTTCATGCACTCATATTTATCCGTGTTCATGAGGAAGCGAAACGCTTGTTTATGATATGTGTCTGTTCTTGCAAAAAGATAAATGTTCAATAATTATATTTTTCATAATATCCTTCTGAAAATTGGATGCGACTCTGAGGTGTTAGGAAGTAATAATTAAAATGTGTTTTGATTGCATTTGACATTTGAATACCTCGAATCCTGAATCTCGCAGGTTTTTTTTTAATCTAAATTTGTCAGTGTGTTCCTCTGGCTTGCTACGTTACCTCGTTATGACCTGTTCACAGGTCCGCTTGGATGCCGCTCCTCCAGTCGTCCTGAGGTGGGCCGCGTTCTGTGTTTAAGTCCCAGCCTCGCATCATAAACTAAGGCTAACAAATTTACTGAGTGCAGATAGAACAATATGAATGAGTCACAGCTGAATGATCAGGTCAGGCTTATTCATTCATTGATATATATATATATATTCGGTGGCGGACGGAGTTATTTTTACGATGCGATTTCTCTGTATATGCAAATTTTGTGGCAGTTTGGGAGCCTTTTGGGAAAACTTGTGCAGGATGCCGGCTGCACTGATGGAGGTCGTTCCCTCGCGTCTGTAACCCGAGGCGGATGGAGGGGTTGGAGATCCTGTAATCCGTTTGACAGGTGACATCATCTCGTTATTTCCCATCAGGCTGCAGTAGAAGGCGACTGGCGGGCCCTTTCCCCTGCGGAACTGGCCGCTACCACGCTACATTTGCTGTGTTGCCCCGCTGTCAGACGTCTCATTCCTGACCCTCCGGAAGAAAAGCCTGTGGGCCACGTCACCGTCACGCGGGCGAGCTCTGGGTGGGACTCCCAGTGTGGATTTTGGGTTTCTGATAAGGAGCAGAAGGTGTGTTTTCCAAAGCTGACAACCTGTCAGACCTCCTCTGTCCCCCCGATGCGAAACCCCGGAGTCAGTCTCCCCCGAAAACCTCACTCCCCAGCAGGCTAATTAGCCGACGGCTTTCTGAAACTCCTCCATTTCCGTCGCCACCCAGCTAACTGTCCGCGTGTCAACAGAGCCTAAGCCGCTTGCATCTTCGAAGTTAACGTGGCCCGTGTCCAGGAACACCCCCTGAACACCCCAGCCCGGAATTACACATCAATCATTCTATCATGTATCCAAGCCTCAAACAAATCCTGCAGCTGTGCATGTGTTTCGGGAAATCACTCTTCGTCAGTGAGGCCGTCACATCGAGCATGATGCACGTAACGAAGATTTGCCGCCGTCCCTAAAACTCCGGGAGGCAAATACCTCCTCAGGTCGACCGTTGCTACTGGAGACCCGCCCCGCGTCTCCGTGACGACGGCGTCCTCCACACCCCGCTGGCCTGTCTCCCTGTGGTTCGCCCAAGCTGCCTGTGACAGGTGTGGCTGCATTTATACTCCGCCGGCCCTTAATGAATCTGACCTCCGGCCGCTCTCGTTAATCTCAGCTTCTTCGTCGTCTTCCTGGCTGACAGTGTCCATGAGAGCAGTTGAGCCTGTTGGTCACGTCAGCGATTGTGAGAGCGAGAGCGCGCGGGGGGGTGGGGGGGGGGCTGTTCCGTACTCCCACTGCAGAGGGTAAACATAGGATGGGGGGGTATTTAAGTCAGGGGCCCTCCTTCCATTCCATTTCAAAACAGACGCTGACTTTAATAAGGACAGATAGCTCATTATCATGGGAATTACCTACTCATTTTAATTCCTTGATGTGCTCCCTGGCAAGATCTTATTTACGTTCGTTTCAGTATAACGGGATACCTGGGGAGCTGTGTCACACGCGCCGGCTGCCTGGTGGAAAAAAGCCCGTTGCGGTGCTCTGGTCTGGTCTCCTCGTGCTGATTGATTGCCGTCTTTTAAAGTTCAATACCTGCTGGAAAGCCCTGAAATTAAATGCGGAGGAAGAGGAGAGGGTCTCCCGGCCGGTGTGGGAGGGAGTGGGGGAGCCACTCTCCCCACAACCCAGCTCCACGCTCTCGGTGTACCGTCTGCTTCCGCTCGGCGCAGACGCCAACGAGCCTCTCTACGCTTTTTATAGAAGACCTTTAATTATGAACAGACACTGCGAGCTCAGGGGTGAAGATGGCGGTGCGCGCCGAGCGGCTAACAGCGAACCGCTAGCATGCGGGCGGAAGCAGGCGCTACAGCGTCCCGGACCGTGGGCCCTCTTATAAAAGCCCTATGAATATTTAACGGCCACCGTCGCCCTGCACTCAGTGCGCACACTCGCTCCCCCGAGCCCCATGGCGCCCATCTCCCGCCATCATTAACCACATGTCCCCGCCTGCTCCCCGCATCCAGACCATCCTCGTCGACGCTGCGCTTATCGTAATGCTGCATTTCAGAAGCATTTATTATGCTCCACGGAGTGCACTAAGCACACATTTAGCTTTAAGTACATCGTCTACAGAGTCATCCGTCGCTTTTAACTGTAAAATAAGTCAGGATTCGTTCCATGGTTGTCTGCAGGGCGCCAGTCCTGCTCCATGTTCCCACATGCACCCGTTTTGTTGCATTTCCTCCTGTTGAGATTTACCCCCAGAACTGTGTGTGTTTTTTGGGTTTTAGTATTGCGCTGGCTTGTCTTGTGTTTGCTAAGTGTGTTTGCACCAAGCTAATTATGTGCAATTATGTTTTCATCTGCCATAATAATACCTGTATAAATATCTGGCTGAATTGTTTCTGTTTCGGAAGTAATAATGTTCCCAAGACAAGAGTGGGATGCAGAATGCAGCCAGTCAGTCAATGACCTGCCTCTCGTGCTCAAATATTTGCAGTGCTGGTGATAGTGGTGACAGGCATTAATGATGGGTCATGTGATTAACCAAACACTGCAAATGCACTGCGTGGAATGCAGTGCCGGGGATGTTTATTGCACTCACATATTTTTGTGAGTTGCAATAATCGATCATTGACCAGAGGCAGGGAGAAGCCTGCATGCCGTTAATTGACCGTTAATTGGTTGATGATTAATTACTGCTCCGGTGTGATCATTTAGGATGGGTGAAGGCTGTGAAGCAGGTGTCGGCATGGAGGGTTTGTTTAGCTGGCCGTTGTTAATTTCCACTTGGTCTTTAGAGTCAGAATGTGACGTTTGGGGGTTTAGGGTCTGTGGGGTGGGGGGTTAGCACCGGAACCCTAGTTCTGCCAGTGGAGTTTGCAGTAAGGGGCAGCTTCAACGTTCGCTCATGTGACTGAGCCTCTGCTGGAGCACACCCAGGCAGGTCAGATCCCGGGGCCTGGATTGTAGCCCCCTACTGTTCACGTGGCACCCTAAGCCAGCTTTCCCGTCGGCGCCCCCTATCTGAGACAAAGTGAAACTGTCGCCCCCTCAGAATGTGGTAGCCGCCTGTGTCGCCTAACGAGCTAATCAGCACTGCCCCCATCTCAGATTATGATGGACTTCGTCGATCCCAGTGGGAAGTTCAGTTTAATCTACGGCTAAGCAGGGCTGGACTACCTGAAGCAATTCGTGATGTTACTCCACCTTCAGCGAGTGCGGCGGCTGTGGAAATGGAAGAGAGCACGCCAGTGACACTGAAGCTCACGTCACTTCCACACCAGCTGCACAGTTAAGGCCCCCCGCCCGAAGCAGCTCCGGCTTCTACCGGGGCCTTCCGTCTTCCGCCCGTGTTTTTCTCGTGCAATATGGCCACCGTTCCTTTTTCGATGAAAAATCGGATTTCCCCTACCCCATATATATATATATATTTTTTACTGTTGCAATGCTGCAGCAAACAGCAGCTGATCGACAGTGTGGGCCGCGAGAGGGGTGACACACCCGCTCTCTCCCATAGCAGGACTGAAGTGCTAAGTACTAGGCCGCCCAACTTGATGTTTGTGGCTAAATGTGGGCTCTGTGTTAGCACTCCTCCTCTGTTGGAGGGGGAGCATTATTTGTGCTACCTGTGGTCTTCCTGCAGGAATAGCTCTCCGCCATCAGACCTGTTTGCCTGCCTTTTTCTGCACTAAAAGCCTCCCGACAGACCGTGGACTGCGTCTCTCACAGCTCACCTTGCCACCTAACGATTGTCTGAAATATCCGTAGCTCATTAATGGACGGCCCGGTTCCTCTGCCCCCGACGGCCGCCTTTCCCGTGGGTGGCCGCAGGTCTCGCGAGGGTGGAAATTGTTATCCGCTAAAACCTTTATCCATCCGTTTATTGTTAAAGCTTCTCTTTTCTCACCCCAGAGCTAGACGCCGCGAAAGCGGCTTCCCTGCAAGTTGTTTTCGTTCTCTGTTTGTCAGTGGTTGCCAAGGTACGGAGGCTGTGTGCAAAAGAGCTCCATTCTCAGCTGAGCACCGTAATCATAACGCGACCCAGAGCCCTGTAAAATAAATGGGAATTTTTTTCCCCACCGTGCCTGATGTTGTATTCTAGGCGATACGACAGACATTAGCGTCACGGATTACGAGCTTCCCGACCCATGCCGGTGTGCAGTTAATGAGCGTCAAGAACAAAAGAACATTAGGAACACATGTGAAACACGCATGTATGAATCCCTGCCAATGAAATCATGTGGCACAGGCGTCATGAGAGTTGGGAAGGGGTTCCTGCAGGGTAGGCGGGGCATATTGTAGGCTGAGAGAGAGAGAGAGAGAGAGCTGAACCTGACTTACAGCCTTGGTAATGATGCTCTCATGAAGTGAATCAATGTGAAGCGAATTTCTGCCTGTCTGCACACCAAGCCCCACCGCCTTACAGCAGGTAAGGCACAGACGCACGTCCTGATATCGCCAAGTTCGACGCGTCCCTGCGTCGACAAGGGAGGGGGCTTGTGTTTCACTTCGTTAACCAATCACAGCCTTCGCTGTATGACATCACCAGATAAATCCGGCCTTCTCTGTTTGGCGACATGGTGCGCAGATATGTAAAGTACCCATTTTATTGTGCATGCCTCTTGTTGAATGAATGAATGTTGCCTTTATATAGTGCTTTTATACGGCACCTTTCAAGGCACCCAAAGCACTATACAGAAGAAGTATTTTACAAAACATAGTAACATGCTAATCTGCTAAGGCTATTGGGAGCAGTGTAAGCAGTGCATATCTTTGTTTCCTGATAATAATAATAATAATAATAATAATAATAACAACACACACAACACCCCCAGCTCAATGGCCAGAAGCCTTGAGTTTGAATAAATAAAAAAAAAAAAATCAGAGCAAAGTGGTGATGTCATGCACGGAGCACTGTGATTGGCGTGAAACACGAGTCCCGCCCTTGTCTACCCAGGGACCCATTGAACTCAGGATGCCCAAGTGCAGACGGAGTGAATGAATACCCTTATAACCCAATTCACCCCCGAATTTGCAAACGGGGGCAGTGGAGGCAAGTTGCCATGGCGACATCACATGCAGCTGTCCGGGGCTTCGGATGCAAACATACATGCAGCAGATGCAGTGCACACTCCACTCGGACAAGCGCGGGAATCATTCCGGAACCCTCTGCTGGGGATGTCAGCTGGGGTGGCGGGGGGGGCTGGCCGAGAGTATCCAGGACCCCCGCAGTGTGTTTCAGCACCGCTGATCTGATGATGTGTGTGCAGAGACGAGAGTGCTGTGTTGTCAGAGTTGTTTGAGTGTAAGAATGCAATACAATCAATCGTAGAGATGCTCATGTCATCATACTTGAAGTTTGTTTTAAATTAAATTAAAACTATAGATATGTTTCAAGTTAAAATTCAAGTTCAAATCTAAATTTGGAATAAATTCTACTTTAAAATGTAATGGATTCGTTGTAATTTAATAGTTTATTGCCAATTTAGCTCTGATCTGTCTGAATTTTGTCTTTGCACTGATAATTAGTGTCTAATTGAAGCTTAAATATGTACATTTGAAAACTCAAATTTCAGGACTGATGTGTTTTTACTCTGACTTACTAACCTCTACTGCTAGTTAAGTGCTTGCTTCTGGGTTGTGGGCCTTGGTAGTACCCAGAGATCGTCCTGTTATTTGATGTTGTAATACCCAGGGGCTTCACTGTGCTGCTGACTAGGCGCACAGTCTTACAGCGTTTGCAAAATTACTGTTACTTCACAGCCTCTTTTAAAAATGTGTAAGAGCACAGTGCTAATTGTAGAAAAGCCATTTGTTCTATTGAGACACTGCTGCCGTCGTTGTCAGCCTTTCTGCCCTGCATCATGTCGTCATGGCTACAGCCGTCTAGCCTCGTCCAGGCCTGCTTACCCGATTCAGAGGAGGCGTGTCATGCAGCAAAGTCTTAATGGGCAGGTAGGGCGGCCTTTTTGTGGCACTTAATGGGTTACGACACGCGTCTAATGATCTTGTTATCATCAGTAGAAGAATCATTTATAAAAGCTTTACAGATCAGGTTAAACAAGAACGACCCATTTTATAGTGTAGCTCATTTTAAAAGAGTTAGCACTACAATGGAAAAAAATTGATTAAAAAAAAAAAATCTCTTCGTGCCATCCTAAACAAAGTTTCTTCAAGAAAGTGGTGTCTCTGGGTCAGATGTCTGATTTATGACATCTGGTGAATTGGTGATTTTTAACGGTGGTCCCTCAGGTGTGGCGCCGCTCAGGGTTACGCTAAAGGTGACATCTTTCCCGCCGTAATTCCTCAGAACCGTTATTCGTTTTTCTCTAAATCTTCAGAAATGCTCATTGTTTTCAGCTGCAGGTACTTAGCCTCGTGGCTCCGCTATTCTCCGACTCTCTACTTTAATTTCCCGCTTTTAATTTCATTTGTTGTGTTTTCATTCGGGTTTGTAGGACAGACCTAGATTTAAGTACCATTACGTAGACTACTGCAATTATCCACAGCGCTAATGCAGTGCAGCCCAACTCTCCAAAAATTATATGCTTGGCTCTGTCACCAGTTACCTGATGGTGGTACAAACCCTCCTTATTTTCCCCCAGACCGCAGGGGGCGTAGTTCTCAGCTCTATTGCCGGGGTCTCACATTCAGCTATAATGAAAGTTAATTGGGGGAGGCGTGCAGGCCTACGGGGGTCTCACCCTCCAAGGTTATGGGCTTAATTCCTGCCCCCACCAATGTGTGCGTGTAGTTAGCATGTTCTTAGCGTGTGCTTCTCATGTCGCTGAA
The DNA here is from genome assembly GCA_026784285.1 of Stomatorhinus walkeri. Lineage (NCBI taxonomy): Eukaryota > Metazoa > Chordata > Actinopteri > Osteoglossiformes > Mormyridae > Stomatorhinus > Stomatorhinus walkeri. The sequence goes on along the minus strand of JAODUD010000048.1, from coordinate 5,849,387 downwards.
ATGATTGCCTGTAGCGTGTAGTTCTGCGTGCCCTATGACGGACTGGCTTCTCAGGCTGGCTGGCCCCCCACCTTCTACCCTGGGCGGGACTCCAGGCTCCAGACTCACTGCGAGCCCGTGATTATGCATGATTGATGGACGGGTGAAACGGAACCAGCCAGTGAGCACAGAGGTTTAAGTTGATCCTTAAGCCTCAGTTGCAGATCTTCTATGTAGCTACGGGAGCTGAGTGGCCGCGAGTGACAGCTCAGGTCTTCAGCACAGTCAGGGTATCTCCTGGAAATAGCCACAGCTGCCGGGAGGCCAGAGAGGAAACCTGCCTGGGTCTCGGATCCCCGGAGACGACAGACGCTAAGCTCATGAAGGCCGTTGTGTCGTACACGCAAAGCACATGGTTTTGGGAGGAGTCAAGCGTGGACATCAATAGGTTCCCTGTAGCTACAATCCCCGTTCTCCAGATTTTAAGCGATCACATCCCCCCCCTCCCCCACCCTGCCCGAGCCGGGGAGCCTGCCACTGGAATCTTTAATAAACGAGCTCTGGCATCTTGGGGTCTCCGCAGCGATGAGGGACTGGAGGCCGCGCGGCGCAGCGTGTTCTGAGTTTTGCGTGGAAGGTAATCAGACGAGCTGGAGGGTGCAGCGGCCAGGCGGGTGGGGCGCCCCAGCACTCTCCGGCGTGCCCGGCTTCCGCCGACACCTCGCTCCCGTTGAGCGGATGTCACGCAGAAGAGACAGGCGAGGCCGCGGGGCTTGGGATGGAACCGTCGGGGGGCGACCCATCAGCCAGACTGCACCTGTGGGAGTGGCGGCCAGCTGGACCTCGAGGGAGCAACTGGGTTTTGGGCTGAGGCAGACCGGAAGAAGCTGGGCAGAGACGTGGGTGCCGTTCCGAGATCCCCACTTCGTTAAAGTCGGCCGCTGGTCCTCGGCTGTGCTCCGACAGCCTGAAAGCCGTTCTTCGTAGCAGTGGAGGTTTGAGTCATCCGAGAGAACCGCCATAAAAATAGGAAGGCAAAACCAGTCCGAGCCCCGCGATAAGCATGTCTCATGCCTCTTTGCAACTGGCAGGGCGGAGCCAGGGAAAGGAGCTCATGCATATTAATGTGCAGACTGTTCCTCAATGTACTAATTAAGAGTTTTTAAAGAGCCGGTTTTCAAGTGCAACCATGGGTTGAAAATGGGTTACCTGCTCGACTGGGCGGAATTACGTCCCAGCGGTACCACAAAGCGACAGTTAGCTCAGTGCTACACCGCTAGAGATGTCATTTACTCCGTTTGGTGTCTTTGTTAACTATAGACAAGGGAGTCTCAGCGCAGCCATGTGGTTAGAAACGTTTGATTCATTAGGAAGGAAAGATTTCCTTCATGCCGACCCCTCACACACAGTCCCAATAACGGGGGAAAGTCCTCGGCCATTAAAAGAAAGCGGCTGCAGTGAAATCTGTGAAATAGATATTAGTGACACAAAAAAAAACGAAATCTGGGGCTGAAATAAGGGAGGGAAAAAGCGAATATCTTGGCAGCCGCTCGCCTGGATGGCAGCCTGTTGGAGGACACTCAGTCTGAGCCGGGAATCGGAAGCCGGGATGAGGATGCACTTGGGTGGCTTTTCCGAAAGCGCTCGCGACCTTCATCTCACAGACGAGCACCGTGCCGCCTGCCGGGCCTCTCTCCGTCGTTCTCTGACCATCCACCGCGCCTGACTCCGGGGCGAGAGCGAGGAACGTGACACCGAATCCACAGAGACAGCCCCGGCTCCAGCACGTAGACGTCTCACCGCACTGTCTGCCAGACTGTTACCCCCGACGTTTAGATCCCGCTGAGCTCCCCTCATATCACCGACTGCTCCTCTGAACTTTTTATTTGTGTTGTTTGTTTTTTTATTTGTGTTCCTGGGCCAGTTTTCCTGTCTGTTATTCAGTCAGCCAACTTCTCATATGAAGGACGCGCATGTTTTATGTTCCGTAAACAACATTATGCATACAAACTGCCCCGAATATGTTACCTGAGAGAGCCTGGCGGATATGAACTATGACAGTGTTTGGTCTGCAGTGATTCATTCTCTGCCTGTTTTCCTGGGAAGAGTAATTACCGTTCTGTGCAGGATACATGGATTTGTTATTGGATGAGGGCAGACACTGGGAAGTGTGACGGCATCCAGAGACTCGAATGTGGAAATTACCACAGGAGCCACCTGCCGACATGGGGAGAGAGATTGAGCATTTCCTGCTGAAAAGGTGTACTAAGATTATGGTCCACCACTGTAGGTTTATGCTGGATCAGACCATTAGAGGGTTTGTAGAGGTGGAGACCTCCCTATCACTGCTCCCTGGTTGTGTGAAAACAGACCAGGGTGGTGTTCACGTGCTGTGTTGCGTGGAGTTTGCAGGTTCTCCCCATGTTGCGTGGAGTTTGCAGGTTCTCCCTATTTTGTGTGGGGTTTGCAGGTTCTCCCCATGTTGCGTGGAGTTTGCAGGTTCTCCCTATTTTGTGTGGAGTTTGCAGGTTCTCCCCATGTTGCGTGGAGTTTGCAGGTTCTCCCCATGTTGTGTGGAGTTTGCTGGTTCTCCCTATTTTGTGTGGAGTTTGCAGGTTCTCCCCATGTTGTGTGGAGTTTGCAGGTTCTCCCCATGTTGTGTGGAGTTTGCAGGTTCTCCCCATGTTGTGTGGATTTTGCAGGTTCTCCCCATTTTGTGTGGAGTTTGCAGGTTCTCCCCACGTTGTGTGGAGTTTGCAGGTTCTCCCCATGTTGTGTGGAGTTTGCAGGTTCTCCCTATTTTGTGTGGAGTTTGCAGGTTCTCCCCACGCTGTGTGGAGTTTGCAGGTTCTCCCCACGTTGTGTGGAGTTTGCAGGTTCTCCCCACGTTGTGTGGAGTTTGCAGGTTCTCCCCACGTTGTGTGGAGTTTGCAGGTT
>JAODUD010000048.1:5801765-5821765 GCA_026784285.1 Stomatorhinus walkeri | reverse complement strand
AGTATGGAGGAGTATGGTGGAGCATAGAGGAGTATGGAGGAACATAGAGGAGTATGGAGGAGCATAGAGGAGTATGGAGGAACATAGAGGAGTATGGAAGAACATGGAGGAGCATAGAGGAGTGTGGAGGAACATGGAGGAGTATGGTGGAACATTGAGGAGTATGGTGGAACATTGAGGAGTATGGGGGAACATTGAGGAGTATGGAGGAACATGGAGGATTATGAAGGTGCATAGAGGAGTATGGAGTAGCATGGAGGTGGATAAGAGAGGATGGAGGGGGGGTAGACTCACAGGCGGGTGAGAAGACATCAGCTCACAGGAATACCCACCAGCACACTCACAGGCGGGTGAGATGACATCAGCTCACAGGAATACTCACCAGCACACTCACAGGCGGGTGAGATGACATCAGCTCACAGGAATACCCACCAGCACACTCACAGGTGGGTGAGATGACATCAGCTCACAGGAATACCCACCAGCACACTCATAGGCGGGTGAGATGACATCAGCTCGCAGGAATACCCACCAGCACACTCACAGACGGGTGAGATGACATCAGCTCGCAGGAATACCTAACACACTGTTCCCCAGCACCCTTAAATCCAATAGGGTTATTATAATAATAACAATAATAATCCATCCATCCATTTTCTGCAATCACTTGACCTGTTCATGGTCACTGGGGTCCAGAGCCTATACTGGAAGCTGTGGGCAGGGAATAAACCAGGATGGGGCGCCAACCCATCACAGGACACCCACACACGCACACACACACATTTACGGGGCGATTTGGCAACTCTAGTTAACCTCAACATGTTTTTGGACTATGGGGGGAAACTGGAGTACCCGGAGGAAACCCCATGACAGCTCGGGGAGAGCATGGGAACTGCACACACGTGGAGCCGTGGCGGAGACTCGAACCCCAGTCCCAGGGGTGCCAGTCAATAATAACAACAACAATAATAATGATTTTCAGCTGTTAAGTGTGATGTAGTAAAATCATAGTAATTAAATGAAAAGTTCAGACTCAGGTTGACAGACACTGTCTCCTGCATCCAGTGAAACAGCCACTGGCTGTTTCTCAGTCGAAAAGCATGCGACTGATGAATTTTTTAAATAACTCTCCTCCTCCTCCGTCTCTGTGCCTTCTCTTCTTCCCGCCTGATTCGCCTGTAGATCTTTGTTCTGCTGAGCTCTCACTGAAGGAACTCTCAGATTTACTCCTTGTAGTTTTTTTTCCCCCTTCTTTATCTGAAGTCTTTCAGAGACACATTTTGTTTTTATTTCCGTTCTGTCAGTGCGGCGGGGTGTGGGTAACTGGGGGGCTTGTCAAGGGAGGGGGGGGCTGCATTTGGGGAGAGAGATTAAAAACAGGAGCCTTCTCTGTGCCTGAATGACGTCCTGTTTGACTTTGACAAGTTTTCTGAGTGTGTAACTGATGGGATTATTTTCTGATGCAAGAATTTTGCTGGCCAAATTATTGCTGAAGTCAACACACTTAAGATAATATAGTGAAAATAATTAAGCATCGGTAGAATTAATAATTTGATGTAATATTATTTTACCAAAATAATGAGCCAGACTTGTTTAGTGTTAAATTGTGTTTGATGCTGAGTTTAATTTCATTCCCTTAAAATGACTCAGTTGATAATTGAATCAGTGCTTTTTCGGACTTGGAATACAAGACATTTGATGAGGTTGGTGACGCCTGGCCAACAGTTAGGTCTCCACGGATCCGTCTGGCCACCTGTCATCTGTATCCCTTACGTTTCAGACGGACTAACAGACTGCATGGATCCAGACTGTTGCATCCAGATTTCCTGCCAGACCAATCCGCTCTGTCTGGGGTCACGTGACCCTCTGGAGATCATTCAACAGACACAACCATCAGCTCAGAAAGTGAGGTCGTTCTACGACAGGGTGAAAGTGCTGGTGGGAAGGGACGGAACCCACATCATTCTCGCCGACAACCCCTTCAATGCCAGGTGACCCTGCCTTTACCGCCACCTCCTGGAGAGTAAGGGAAACACACTTCTTTTACTTTGAGTCTTTGGCTGCTAGGCAACAATGCACAATGCAAGACTTCTCAGAATTTTTCTCTTGTGAGCATTTACAGGTAGATGACGGTTGACAGATCTTTCAAAAACAAAACATCTTTTGCTTTTCAAAGGTCCTAATAAATATTTAATCGCAACAGAACCAGACGCTGTTGTGTGTTGTTACTCAAGAAACCCAGCTTTTCCATCATAACAACAGCGTAGATGCGATCAGACCTGGCAATAACAGCAGATCACCAAACAGAAGGACTCAGGGGATTTGCTTTCTGAAGTTTTTTGTCAGACTGTTGATCGCTACAACCTTTTTTGTTGGGAGGTTCCTGGATAAGTGTGGGGAGGTGAAAATTTAGAGTGATTGCACTGTTTTTGACTCACTGGCAGTAGCTGTAATTAGAATTATGGATTAGGTACTATTTACACTGATTCTAATCACTGACGCGCTGCAAGCAGGGCTGATTAGACGGATGGATTATTTAAACATGATAGCACTGATTGGACCCATGGATTATTTGTTTTGATATCACCAGTTGGGCCCATGGATTATCTACTGCTGATTGCACTGATCGCGTTCAAAGAGCCTAGTAATTAATCCACTGCACAAGTAATAGGTACACTGAGATCATAACTGATAACACAAGAGTGATGGCAGAATAGATTGATTAGTTATGGCTGATTAGATTGATTGATAGGTCTGTTTAGACTCTTGGGTTATGTGTTGCTGTTATCACCAATTGGACTTGAGGATCATTTACTTTTCAGTAGTATTAATTGCACCGATGAATTGCTCGGCATTGATAGGTCGCCTGGCATTGACGGCTTCATCTGATTGGCTGCTGTGTTTGTGGTTTTTCAGTCTGGCATCTCTGATTCGAGGGCAGGTTCTCACCAAGGACGGGAGTCCCCTGGTGGGAGTCAACGTGTCCTTCGTCAAATACCCTCAGTATGGATACACCCTCACAAGGCGGGACGGAACGTGAGTGACGTCGCGTGTTGTACGTGATGCCATACCTTCTTCCCGATGGATCTTGACAGATCAGCATGGTTTTTTATTGGCTTACACTTGCACATTGTGTCACTTTTGATTTTCTTAATGCTATTTAAACCAAAAAAAAATAAATAAATAAAAATCACTGTTCCTGGATTGTTTATGTTTCGTTTTACAGGAGCTTTTACGGGAGTTGTACAGCAAGTTTTGCACATGTGTGGGAATACCATTAGAGAAACTAGGGAGAACCGTGTTGCAGAATGAGCAGCGTTCACTTTGAGTCAGATTGATTTGTAGCATTAGCTGTTTACCATCGTTAGCTACTTGTTTCACAGTCAGTGATTAAGGAGGTTAACGAACCAAGCATTCCAATAACGTGGACCAAGTTGTTCCAGTAGATAAAAATGCAGGAAACGTTATCAGTATTTGAGGAATATAAGGTAAGAAACTGTGCAATTCCTGTAATCCTTGGTCTCCGTGGTGGCACTTGCGTGCGTGTGAGCAATGTGGGCTGGTATGAGGCTCTTGTGAAGATCGATGGCCGTCGATTATAACACTGACTCCTACTAAACTCGCCGTTAGATGAAAGCTCGACCGTTTTTATCTCTTTAAACTTTTTCCAACGGAGAGCTGTTTAAATACATAAATGTGATTCACGGTGAATTACTCATCACCGTTCAGGCCAAGGCGATTTACATTGAGGAACGGCTTTTTAAAGGACTTCAGACGAGGGAGTGTCAGTTAATGAAACCCAGGCCTGCTGTGTCTGAGGCATGTGGCACAGCTAATAGGCTGTAAGCCGTTTTAAGTGAAAAAGACAGCAATGAGGAATTAAACCCAATTGTTGCCAGGCTGTGTAGAGACACTGTATTATGTATGTGATATGTGGAAGTGGCTGCATTTGCTGGGTGGCGGTGGGTAAGGCTTATAATGGAACCAGGTCTGTTTTCATGGCAACCTCTCTTTAAGGTTTTCACTCTCACTCTCGCCCTCTCTTTCACCTCCTCTCCCTCTCTCTTCCTCTCTCCCGTAACTCTGCCCAGGTTCGACCTCATAGCCAATGGCGGGGGCTCCCTGACGCTGCACTTCGAGCGTGCCCCCTTCCTGAGTCAGGAGCGCCCCGTCTGGCTGCCCTGGAACAGCTTCTACGCCATGGACACGCTGGTGCTGAAGACGGAGGAGAACACCATCCCCGGCTGCGACCTGAGCGGCTTCGCACGGCCCGACCCCGTGGTGGTGGCCTCGCCGCTGTCCTCCTTCTACAGCTCCCACCCGGGGGAGAAGCCCATCATCCCCGAAACTCAGGTACGCGGGGGGTGGGGTGGGGGGGGCGATGTTCTCTGCAGGCACTGCATCTCTAGGTGTCTCTGAGTACCAAGAACGCGAAGGTCGTTCTTGTGGTCTCAGCAGTAACCGGTCTTGCAAACTTGGGCCGCAATGAATTATGGGATTGGACATGTTTGGCAAGGACACAACTGATGTATCCTTGATGGCAGGGCAAGAACGATATTTGGGGATTTTTACCATCTTCCGTGCTTCCGTTCTAAGTATTGGGACTGGACTTCAGCAATGGAGAAATACAGTGACTCACGTCTCTCCCTCCTCTTCCTCGTCGGGCCGCAGGTGCTCCATGAGCAGGTGGAGATTCCAGGCACCAGCCTGAAGCTCTGCTACCTGAGCTCGCGAGCGCCGGGCTACAAGTCCCTGCTGAAGATCATCATGACTCAGGCGCTGGTGCCCCTCAGCCTCACCAAGGTGCACCTCATGGTGGCCGTCGAGGGCCACCTCTTCCAGAAGTGGTTCCACTCGTCCCCAAACCTGGCCTACACCTTCATCTGGGGCAAGACGGATGCCTACGGCCAGAAGGTCTACGGGCTGGCGGAGGCTGTCGGTGAGTACTGCTGGGGTGTGGGGGGGCCATCTGTCTCCACACCCTCTCTTAAAGATGACCTGAAACATCAATGTTTTCGTACATCTCCTGGAATCCCCACGACTGTTCATGTTCATGGGATGTGAATTAATCATGCGTTGTAATTATTGATTAGGGATGGGGGGGGGGGTTGTATTTTTTATTATTATTTGGAATGAAAAGATTGTTTTTGTACTTTTTAAGTTAAACTAAATGAAGCTTCATTTGCTATTTGTACAACAGCAGATAAGATAGAATGTTATTGATGACATTTCCCATCTCGCAAACAAACATGTGAGGTGAGAATGAACCTTGGGGTCGGGTTCATTCATCCAGGATCCCTGAGCATTTTTGGAGGTGGGGAGAGGTTTAAGGGTCTTGCCCAAAATGGGTAGAGCGCCGAGATGTGGCTACTCTAACTAAGCATGGGATTCGAGCCAGCGACCTTCCGGTCACAGGCACAGAGGTCTAACCCACACACAGAGCGTAATTAAAAAATATATCCAGTCCAGTAATTTAGCGCGGTAAACATGGGTATGTCCGGACAAGGAGAACAGCTGTCTCGCGAGAATTTTATGTCTGACAGTTTGTATGTGTGTGAGAATGTTTAATTGTTGATATGCGACAGCGGGCGGCGCACAACAACGAAATGTGTCCCCCGCATTTAACCCACGTGACATCGGTCTGCTCAGGGCCCGGCATGGGGTTCTGGTGCAGCCTGCTCTAGGGCTGTGGGACAGGCAGAGGTGCCAGGCTGCTGCATCCAGGGCCCAGAGGGTGAATGTGAGACGAGAGCTGAACATGGACTGTGCCAGGAGCCGGGGAGCTGACGCTGTATAAATCATGTTCATTCATACATTATTAATCTGCCGTCCCTGAAACGCAGCCTGAGCCCGGACTGCTGCCGTTTCATGGGCACAGATCTTCTGAAAATGCCTACAAACTGCATAGACCTCGTTTTATTTTTTCAGAATTTTTTCCTTTGGGTGGAATGGGATTTGGAATCGCTCCTTGACTGAAAGTGACGGCCGCCGGGGAGTCTCCAGAAGTCTCTAACAGAGGATGTGCATGTGTGTTTCGCTGTCTTCGTGGTGGCACTTCCTGAGAAGAATTTGCTGTTGAGCTTCGTTGGAAAGAAACTAGGAATCCCGTTGATTGCATTAAATGCATCGCTGCAACGTATCCACAGAGATAGTGAGTGCATCTTGCGCACGCTCTCGTTCCCCAGTGTCCGTCGGCTACGAGTACGAGACGTGCCCTAACCTGATCCTGTGGGAGAAGCGGACAGTGCCGCTGCAGGGGTTCGAGTTGGTGCCCTCCCACCTGGGCGGCTGGTCCCTGGACAAGCACCACGTCCTGAACATCCGCAGCGGTATGAGCCGTGGCCCTCACGTAGGCCAGAACGCAGGAGACTAGCGTCCTGCGTCGGAGAGCACCATCGCAATCCACTGTGCGGCAAATGCCACATTTACACGGTCGTGAACGGTGTTTATTCACCATTACTCACTTCCCCGGGTAATACAGTGCCATCTGGCAGAAAAAGACAATTAATATAAAAATGCTTAATCCTGGCTGCCTTTAAATGAGGCACCGATTAATAAAAAAAAAAAAAAGCAAGCAGATGGGTTTACTGCCCTGAATGCAGCCAGTGAGGAGGTCATGCAACAACCCAAAATTGATACTAGCCAATCAGCAGCACCACTGGTTTTGGTCACGTGTCACATAGAAAAGGGCTTGATGACATCACGGATAGCGACCGCTCTTTGAATGCATGATTTAAATGCGGGCGTTTCCTAAAAATAGGGACCGCTGCTCCCCCTACAGGGATACTACACAAGGGCAGCGGGGAAAACGTCTTCGTATCACAGCAGCCGCCTGTCATCACGAGCATTATGGGTAACGGGCGGCGGCGCAGCATCTCCTGCCCTAGCTGCAATGGCGTGGCCGACGCCAATAAGCTGCTGGCGCCGGTGGGCCTGGCGACTGGGATCGACGGCAGCCTGTACGTCGGCGACCTCAACTTTGTGCGCAGGGTGTACCCCTCCCTCAACACCACCTCCATCCTGGAGCTCAGGTGGGCTGCAGTGCCTTGATGGGGGGGGGTCAGGCAAGCACCACCAAGAGTTGGAAAGACTGCGGTGAACTCTCACCTGTCCATGTAGCAGGTTCCTGCTAAGGGATCGTGTCCAAAATCATAGACCTGCTGTAAAGCAGCTGTATATAAGGGGACACATTGTGTGCTGGTGTTTCTATGCCCCTTTTGTATTTTCTATATCTATGTTTGCATAGATATCCTAAGACACAGGTATTAGATCTCACCCCACCCAAAGAATTTCCAGTGGGTTAGTTCTCTTTAAATAGCAAATATTTTTAACCCAGATGTTTGCTGTTAATTTATATTGTCTGCTCATCTTTATAGTTTGTTTTGCTTTAACTAACTTCTGTTTTTCTTGTCTATTCTTTGTCTTCAAGAAATAAGGATTTCAGACACAGGTAAGTCGTTCAGCTGAAGCCAGTTCAGCAGTTTCGATGACGGCATCATCACGATTCATTGATTCTTCATGATCATTCATAGCGGCGAGTGGCCAGTGGCGCGTTAGGGATGTTAGGGATGTTAACCAGTCCCTCCGTCTCACTTCAGCACTGACAGAGCCATGCAGTAATTCACTCATCATCGCAGCGTGGAATGAGGGGTGTCCCATTTCTGACGGAGCGTAAGGGAGCGTGTGTGTTTGTGCGACTTTTTCTTTTAAGGTGCATCTGGCTTTGTTTACCATCGTAACCATTTCCTTTAATATGCATTAAGCTGTGCGTTTCTCTTCCCCGTCTGCTGGGGGAAATAAGCGTAATCTTTCTGTAAGGTGTTGGGAAACGGCGGTGGGAAGCGGAGGAACGGGGCGGGACTTGTTGGTGATGTGCGGCGCCTGTCTGTTTCTATTGCAGCAGCAACCCCGCACACAAGTATTACCTGGCCGTGGACCCAGTGTCTGGGACGCTGTTCCTGTCGGACACCAACTCCAGGCAGATCTTCCGGGCGCGCTCACTTACGGGAGCGAGGCCGCTGTCGGACAACACCGAGGTGGTCGCTGGGACCGGGGAGCAGTGCGTGCCCTTCGATGAGGCCCGGTGTGGGGACGGCGGCAGAGCCGTTGAGGCCACCCTCATGAGCCCACGAGGTGAGGTGTGGGGCGGGATTTAAGGCCGGAGGCTCATTACATTAACGATTAAAGAATTAGATTAGAATCCGCGGGTTGCGACTCTTCTGGTAGCTGAGCGACATCTGAGATCGTTTAATGAAATTAAAAGCGTGGCTCAGAAACGGCGGGGATTATCGCAGCTCTGTGGGGAATTTATAGCCCGGGTAAAAGTTCTCGCCTTTTGCCGGAGCGTGCCGATGCCTGCAGCTCGGCGGGTAATTTGCCGGTGTTAAGCGGAACGAGGAGAGCGACCCACACGTGTCTGTCTGGCCCCGCCGTCACCTGCCCGCACACACCTGTCACGGCCCAGTCCTGCTGCCGGATGCTGAGCGTGTCAGCGCCTGGCTTCCTGGCGCCATCTGCTTCTGCCGTACCTCCCGCCACCAGCCTGGATGATCCCCCACACTCGCACCCCACCCCCCTCACCCGCACATGACCCCTGCTTGTTACCCATCAGTCCGCGCTCTCCAGGATTAACAGGGAAAGGACTGTTAGCATGGATTCTTCCAAATACCTTGGTCTGGATGGGTTACAGCAGAGTTGCTCAAATTCCGTGCTCTTAATCAGGGAGCGTCTGGACCCCTATCTTAAATAAAATGCTAGAATTGCCCCTGCTCTTAATAAAGTGCTGCTTTACTGGGGGATGAATAATTCCGAGTCGATCGCGAGGTTTAAAGTGCCGAAGAGGCACATTAATCGATGACTCACCATCATTGTCAGTGCTGTCAAAAAAGATTATTAACTGAAGACTGGATTTGGTTCCGTTCCCTTAATAAAATACCAGTCCGTTTCGTTGGCTCACTGTGACACTCGAATGTAATTTAGCTTAATTAATTATTTATAGGCTACTTGTTCAAGGGTTAAGAATGACAAAAGTAATAGGAGATTAGAGGAAATAATGGACATTTACTGAACTCACTGAGCGAAAGGGTAAAATCGTTAGAAAAATGATTCAAAAATATTTTTAGATGTAGTTTCACCAAAATACTTGGAGGGCATTGGGAGAGAAATTGGGACTCTCTACAAATGCATCACGAGTTCAACTGAAGCGAAAAAAGGTTAATTAATTAAGGAGTATGACGCCCTTGGCTTAGCGCCTTACACACGTTACGCTGACGATTCTGCCCAAGCCGTTTTACTTCCCAGCCGAGTCTCTTTGTCTTGGTTTCGACAGTGGGAAGCAGCAGACAGTAGCAACAGTACAGCTGTTTAAACGAGGCTCTGCAGGACGTGCAGGATGCCAGTGAAACCTTACGTAGCGCGACCGCATTCTCACTTTGGGATTTCCTTCTTCTGCACGAGTCGACGTCTTGGCAATAATTATCAGAGCGTGCTCAAACATTGGCGCACACAGACATAGGTATATAAATACACTGTGATTGTCGCACTAAGCCCCCAACTCCCACCTCGCCAGGGATCGCCGTGGATAAAAACGGCCTCCTCTACTTTGTGGATGCTACCATGATCCGCAAGGTGGACCAGAACGGCATCATCTCCACGCTGCTGAGGACCAACGACCTCACGGCGGTGCGGCCGCTCAGCTGCGACGCCAGTATGGATGTCAGCCAGGTCAGTGCCGCCCCCTCCTCCACTTCTCGCTCGATCATCCCGAGGAATCCGCCTGTGACGGAATTTGCCGCCACCATCCATCTTCAGGTCCGCCTGGAGTGGCCCACCGACCTGGCGGTGAACCCCATCGACAACTCCCTCTACGTGCTGGAAAACAACGTCATCCTGCGGATCACCGAGAACCACCAGGTGAGCATCGTGGCCGGGCGGCCCATGCACTGCCAGGTGCCCGGCATCGACTACTCGCTCAGCAAGCTGGCCATCCACGCGGCGCTGGAGAGCGCCACGGCCATCGCCGTCTCGCACGCCGGGGTGCTCTACGTGGCCGAGACGGACGAGAAGAAGATCAACCGCGTGCGGCAGGTCAGCATGGGAGGCGAGATCTCCCTGCTTGCCGGCACGGCGTCCGACTGCGACTGCAAGAACGACGTCAACTGCAACTGCTTCGACGGCGATGACGGCTATGCCGCTGACGCCCGCCTCAACTCGCCGACCTCGCTGGCCGTGTCACCAGACGGCACTCTCTTCATCGCCGACCTCAACAACATCCGCATCCGCGCTGTGCGCCCCAACTGGCCGCACCCGACGCCGACCGGCCAATACCAGGTGGCCTCACCCCACGAGCAGGAGCTGTACGTCTTCGACGAGGAGGGCCTCCACCTGCAGACGGTGAGCCTCATCACTGGGGAGACGCTCTACAACTTCTCCTACGCCTCTGACGGCGAGCTAGCCGCCGTGGCTGACAACTGCAACAACACGGTGCGCGTGCGGCGAGATGGGGCGGGCCCAAGCGGCGCAGGGCTGCTGCGCCTCGTCCTGCTGCCGGAGAACCAGGTGGTGACGTTGGGCCTGGACCCCGTCGGTAGCCTGCGCTCCGTCTCCGCACTCAACCGCGAGGTGGCGCTGCTGAGCTATAACGGGAACACAGGTCTGCTGGCATCTAAGGCAGAGGAGACGGGATGGACCACCTTCTACGAGTGAGTATGAGTTTTCATAGTAAAATACAATCGGACACAATCGGCCATTTGCACCCAACTGAATTGTTTTTGAAGGAAATAAAAAGTTCCAACACAATGTTTGTTTTTTTGTGTAGACCAGTGTTACCCAGCCCAGTCTTCAAGGACCTGCAAATTGTCCACATTTTTGCTCCCTCCCAAATAGTTCACATGCATTTTGCTTTGTTTTGTCACTGGAAGCAAGAATGTGACATTCTGTGGGTTTCCAAGGACCGCATCGGGAAACAGTGGTCACATCACCTTAATTTTTAGGTATATTAAAATTCTCACTTGTTGCTCTGATTTAATGATTTTTTTTTACCATTTTCCCTGAACAGTAACTCTGCATTTAATTAAATGCTTTCGTTTATTGAAGAAACAAATAAAACTGATTAACGATCTCAGAGGTAAAATCGACAGTTTAGATAATGAAGCTGTTTTCAAGCTGGTTTTAAAAACGGAGGAAATTGATATGTTACAGTGATATGTTTGTAAGAATGAGTCCCCGGAATGCCTTTGGTACGACATGAACAGATTAGCATGAGATACGACGTAAAGCAGAGGTAATTCCTACAAAGCAATGGATTCACGCACCAGATTCTCTTTGTGTGAAAACAAACCTTCTTTCAAGCACTGCACCTCCAGTTGCTAGATGCACCTCCAGTTGCTAGATGATCCACACGTCATATCGTCATTCCAATCCATAGTTCTTCCACAGCTTTGAAAGCATTGCATTTTAGCTGTATTCCTGCCTATTGCTGTGCCGTGGTGCATGATCACATGACCAGAGTACATGGCTGCTGTCATCGGTTGGATCAGAGTTTGTTGTAGCCACGTACCTCCTGAGTTAGGGGTTCGAATCCATGTGAGGGGGGGGGAGGTGAACCACATTTTCGATCCCCACAAGGTGAACTTAAGTTTACAAAAACCAGTGACTGCAATCAAAAAACTAAAATGCCCAAAATCATGTATTTAGTTTGGTTCCTTATGGTTCAGGTTAGGACTGGGTGGGGGTTAAGTTTGCCGTTGCTGGGTTTAAGGTTTTTCCCATAGAAATGAATGGAGAGTCTCCAGAAAGACATGAATACAGATGTCTGCGTGTGTGTGTGTCTGTGTCTGTGTCTGTGTCGTTCTCCCCAAGTCAGATTGGTTTCCTTCTGCAGTCCAAAAAAATGCAATTAGGTGAACTGGAAAACTGCCCAAAGTGTGAGTGTGTATGTACTCTGTGATGGACTGGCACCCCACCCAGCACCCTGTGCTTCCGCACTGCATTAGACGGCGGGTGGATGATCCTGTCCACAGGCTCAGTGGAAAGTCTGCTACTAAACTGTAAAGCGTTCAGCCCTGTGTGTCCCTGGCTGACATTGGCAGTCGCCGGTGTGATAATTTGACCTCAGAGCTTCTTGTAATTCACAGCGCACCGTAAAATCCAGAAGCCTCTGTGTTTTTCCCAAATTCAGCTCACAGGCTATATATTGCTAGTTCCTCTCCTTCTGCCACCTGCCCCTTCCTGCCTGCACCGCATCCCTGATATGACACACACAGACTGTTAGAGTTCCCTCGCCGTGTGGCCCGATCGCGCGCCAGGAGAGGGATGTGACAACATGTGACGAACGTGTGACGGGCGCCGCCTCCTCGCCGCCGCCTCCTCGCCGCCGCCTCAGACCCCGAGCCCTGATCTGCCAGGTGTCGGGAGGGGAGCTGAGGCATGTTCTGTCCTCTCCCCGGTGTGCAGGTACGACAGTGAGGGCCACCTGACCAACGTCACCTACCCTACGGGCGTGGTCATCAGTCTTCACTACGACATCGAGCGCTCCATCAGCATCGACATCGAGAGCTCCAAGAGGGACAATGACGTCAGCATCGTCACCAACCTGTCCTCTGTGGAGGCGTCATATACTGTGGTTCAAGGTGAAGATCCAAACGCTTTTACAGCACTGTCACATATTAAAAAGTGAATTTGTTTTTCCACCATTCCTTAAATCATATTTGGAAGCAGAACACCAGTTCAGTCAAGCAGCCCTGCTGAAGATCATGGATGGGTGGATGGATGGATGGATGACAGGCGCCTGTGTGTCCCTGGCTTACAATAGGATAGATGAATGGATGGATGGATGGATGGATGGCAGGCACCTGTGTCCCTGGCTGACAATAGGATGGATGGATGGATGATTTGTCCTGTGAAAATGTTTTTGGAATTAGAACAGCAATGATGTTTTTAGAAGAAAGGACTGCATAAATCATTTAGCTCCATACGATTCCAGGCTCATTCTGTATGTTCCCTGCGAAAAGTTAATGTTTTTCAGTAGTTGTGGAATTTTAATTCTTTGATTAGCCTAAATTTGTAAACAGGCATCTCAGGTTTGTACTTGCAAAATCCCCATTTCAAATTTGGTTTTGCATTTGAATTGATGGCTCGCGGAACACAGCGAGACAACATGAACCCCTGCCGAGGCCCACTTACGTAAACACGCCCCGTCACTCTCTACCAGACTCAAACAGCCTTTGCTGCCAGGGTATGGCGGCAATGCCAAGCGCTCATTTTAAATTTCTGCTCTGTAACTTCGTGATGACACGGGGGTTTCGAGAATTATGAGAAACTGCCTCTGGGCGTCAATAAAAAAAATTAAAAATTGCATATAAAGCTGGCTTTCTGCTCTGGGCTTCTGGGCTCACAGTTCTCTGCACACTCACAGCCAGAGTGGACTCCCAGCATGCAGTGAGCCTGTCCCAAAGCTTCACTTTGTTTTGAAGAACATGTTGTTTAATTGAGATTCAGCTGTGGCATTTGCGGTACATTAAATTCCTTAAATCCATTTTATTAGCCAATGAAATAAATGCTGGTTTTCCTTATTTTGAGAGATGACGAGAGTGAATTCCAAGTATGTAATTCCATCACAATTACAGAAGCACTTGGCAGAGAGTATAGACAAAATCATTTTTTGTTTAGTTTGAGAACATCTGAAGCCCACTCTGCTTTTTCCCGTCTCCTCCCCCTCACAGACCAAGTCCGAAACAGCTACCAGTTCTGCTACAATGGCTCGTTGCAAGTGATGTACGCCAACGGGATGGGCATGAGCTTCCACACGGAGCCTCACGTCCTCGTCGGAGCCGTCAGCCCCACCATCGGGCGTCGTAACATCACGCTGCCCACCGACAATGGCCTCAACTCCATCGAGTGGAGGCTCCGCAAGGAGCAGGCTAAGGGCAAAGTCACTGTGTTTGGCCGGAAACTGCGGGTGAGTAGGGCGGGTTAATCTTGGCACAGCTCCACTGATCGCATATCATTGTGGTGCTGGTTCGATGACTAGTCCTTCTGTTTAGAGGCAATGACGTATCCAGTAATGAGTTGGGGTTCCCTCCGCAAACTCCACAGGCTCACGGAAGGAACCTGCTCTCGATAGACTTCGACCGGAACACCCGCACAGAGAAGATCTATGATGACCACCGCAAGTTCATGCTACGCGTCATGTACGACGTACAGGGCCGGCCCGCCATGTGGCTGCCCAGCAGCAGTCTGGCCGTGGTCAACGTGTCCTATGCACCCAATGGCCAGCTGCTAGGCCTGCAGCGGGGCAGCATGAGCGAGAAGAAGGAGTTTGACTCCCTTGGACGCATCGTTTCACGCTCCTTTGTCGACGGGAAGGTGTGGAGCTTCAGCTACTTGGACAAGGCAAGTTTTAGCTGTTAGTCTTTACAAAGCCTTGACTAGCTGGTATGTGAACATCTCAGCTATGATAATGATGTCTTCCTGCTATTTTTTTTTTTTTACAGTCCATGGTGTTGCTTCTTCAAACCCAGAGGCAGTACGTCTTTGAGTTTGACACCTCTGGCTTCATCACTTCCGTCACCATGCCCAGCATTGCTCGGCACACCATGTCCACCCACGTCTCCATCGGCTACATCCGCAACATTTACAATCCACCAGAAAGCAATGCCTCTGTCATCCATGACTTCAGCCAAGATGGACGGCCGCGGGCCGCCTTCTTCTTAGGCACCGGCAGGAGAGTCCTTTACAAGTACAGCAAGCTGGGCAAGCTGTCTGAGATTCTGTATGACAGCACAGCTGTCACCTTTGGCTACGACGACACCTCTGGTGTGCTCAAGATGGTCAGCCTGCAGAGCGGCGGCTATTCCTGCACCATCCGCTATCGCAAGATGGGCCCGCTCATTGACAAGCAGATCTACCGCTTCTCCGAGGAAGGGATGGTGAACGCCCGCTTCGACTACACGTACCACGACAACAGCTTCCGGGTTGCCAGCATGAAGCCCGTCATCAGCGAGATGCCACTCCCGGTGGACCTGTATCGCTACGACGAGATCTCAGGCAAGATCGAGCACTTTGGCAAGTTCGGTGTCATTTATTATGACATCAACCAGATCATCACCACAGCCGTGATGACGCTCACCAAGCACTTTGACACCCACGGGCGCATCAAGGAGGTGCAGTATGAGATCTTCCGCTCCCTCATGTACTGGATGACTGTACAGTATGACAGCGTGGGCCGCGTCATCAAGCGGGAGCTCAAGATCGGCCCATATGCCAACACCACGCAGTACCGCTATGAGTACGATGGCGACGGCCAGCTCAGCGGCGTGAAGGTGAACAACTGGTCGGCATGGCGCTACAGTTATGACCTCAATGGCAACCTGCACCTCTTGAACCCTGGGAACAGTGCTCGCCTGCTACCTCTGCGCTACGACCTGCGGGACCGCATCACACGCTTGGGCGACGTGCAGTACCACATAGACGAGGATGGCTTCCTCAACCAGCGCGGCACGGACTTCTTTGACTACAACTCCAAAGGGCTGCTGGTACGAGCCTACAGCCGAGCCTCTGGAGGTTGGCGGGTCCAGTACAGCTATGATGGGCTGGGCAGACGCGCGTCCAGCAAGTCCAGCCTGGGCCAGCACCTGCAGTTCTTCTACGCGGACCTAAACGACCCGACCCGCGTCACCCACATGTTCAACCACTCCAGCTCGGAGATCACCTCGCTCTACTACGACCTGCAAGGCCACCTGTTCGCCATGGAGGTTAGCAGCGGGGAGGAGTTCTACATCGCCTCGGACAACACCGGCACACCGCTCGCCGTTTTCAGCAGCAACGGGCAGATGGTCAAGCAGCTCCAGTACACGGCTTACGGCGAGATCTACCACGACTCCAATCCTGAGTTCCAGCTAGTGGTGGGCTTCCACGGCGGGCTGTACGACCCTCTCACCAAGCTAGTGCACTTCACCCAGCGGGACTACGACGTGCTGGCGGGCCGGTGGACTGCACCAGACTATACCCTCTGGTCGAAGATTGGCAAGGAACCAGCTCCTGTTAACCTCTACATGTTCAAGAACAACAACCCACTGAGTGACGTGCTGGACATCAAGAACTATGTCACAGGTACCGTGGGGGCCATCAGTCCACTTATTATAGTAGCTTCTGATACACACTCACTACTGTGGCTATATTTTTCTTAATTATTTGTTTGAATAATGAATTAATGTATCATAAAAATTAATATTCATGTACCATTTCAGTAGGCAATGTCTTTATATGTGCCTGGTAATGAACAATTTATTCTTTGAGATATCTGCATATTGTGCATATTCTTACTTGTGTGGGGGCTTATCTCCATTTAAGGATATTCTCACGCCTCTCACCAGCATCGCGATTATCTCAGATTACAAATACGTTGTAGATAAGAACTATAATCAGCGTCTGAGGAGGGTCTGAGCAGCCTTCCTGTCTGTGTGTGGTCCTGTATATATTACATCATGGGGACCAAATGTCCCCACAAAAAAAAAACCTGTCTTTCCAGTCCCGAGAAGGGGAGACTGCAATCAAGAAACTGAAAATGGCAAATGTCTTGTATTTTCTTTGGTCACTTAGGGTTAAGGTTACGGCTAGGTGTGGGTTATGGTGTGTGTGTGTGTGTGTGTGTGTGTGTGTTCTCGGGCCCCTCCTGCTGGCCACCTCTCGCCCTCACGTCTCTACTCCTCCCCTTCCCAGATGTGAAGAGCTGGCTCGTCATGTTTGGCTTCAAGCTCAGCAACATCATCCCCGGCTTCCCCGCACACACCTCCTACTTCGTGGAGCCGCCCTTCGAGCTCCTGGCCGCTCAGGAGTGCGAGAATGCTCGGGTGAGTCCCGTAACCCAGGAAAGCTCCAGAGGCCCCGCGTAGTAAGTAAGCGGCTGCAATGTCAATGAAGATGGTCTTCAAATGTATGTACTGGTGTTAGCTGTTATATGTACCAGGGGAGTGTGACATGTGCTGTATTCTAAGAGGAATTGATGCTGCTCCTCAGAACCAGTGACGCCTCACCACTGCATGTGTTCCTCTCTCTCTATATCTCTGCTCCCACACTCTCCTCTCCTCCATCCTATATCTTCTATCCATCTTTTCTCTGCCCATGTACTCATTCTCCTTTCTCACTCCATCCAATCCCCCCCTCCACCCCGCTACACCCTAACTCCCCCATCCTCCAACCGTTCTCCCACCTCCTCCGCCCCTCATTGTCTATATTCCCCCTTCCACACGCATGCTCCCCTCCTTCGCAGCTGATCACAGGTGTGGAGCAGGCCGCAGACCGACACAACAGAGCCTTCATGGCATTGGAGGGGCGACTGCTGAACAAAGTCCGGCGGACCAAGCAGGACCAGCCGGGTCACTGGTATGGCACCAGCGCCCCCATCACAGGCCGGGGGGTCATGCTGGCAGTGAAGGATGGCAACGTGATCACAGGCGTGTCCAGCGTGGCCAGTGAGGATGGCCGCAAGGTGGCGCAGGTGCTCAGCGGCGCCACCTACCTGGAGGGCACGCATTACACACAGGACGGCTGTGACTGGCACTTCTTCATCAAGGTAGGCTCGGTGGACGGGGACCTGCTGGCGCTGGGGTTGGCCAACGGGCACAAGACCCTGGAGAGTGGCGTCAATGTGACGGTGAGTGGCCGGTCTCGGCGCGGGGCCACAGTGGAGCTCCGTGCCGGGGCGCTGTGCCTCAGCGTGCGCTACGGGCTGGCAGCAGACGTGGCGGACAAGGAGCGCACACGCCTGCTGGAGACGGCCCGCCAGAGGGCGCTGTCACAGGCGTGGACGCGCGAGCAGCAGCGCGCCCGCGAGGGAAAGGAGGGCACGCGCCTGTGGACAGACGGGGAGAGGCAGCAGCTGCTGGGCACGGGGAAGGTGCAAGGCTACGACGGCTACTACGTGCTGCCCGCAGAGCAGTACCCCGAGCTGGCCGATAGCAGCAGCAACATCCAGTTTCTGCGACAGAACGAGATGGGCAGGAGGTAACAGAGCGCGAGCCAGCCGTACTTTACTCTCCTAAGGAGAAGAGGCGCAGGCACACTCTGACAGCTGCAGGGACTTTTCAAAAGGGAAAAATGAAATCACAAATAAATAAATAAATAGAATTCACTGGCTACCACAGGCAAACGAAATTACAACCACGAAAAGCGAACTGCTGTAGGTAAAGCATTTGGGAAGCACTGAGGTGTGGAAAACAAACAGGACAAAAACCTTTTCAGAAAAAAATGGAGGAAAAACAACCTTTTTTTTTTAAGAAACTATTTTTGCCCCTTTTTCGGGGGTCTTGGAAAGCGAAAGGCAGTGGGTGAATCGCCTTGATGGATCTCCAGGACGATGGGACAATAATCGACCGAGCGCAGAATGAGGTGAGGCCTGGATTGGTCTGAAGGAACAAAAAAGAAAAAAGTGGGGGGGGGGAAAAACCGTCATAAAACACGTGATTTAATCTGAAGGAGAAGCGTCTGACCGGGTCTGAAGGTCCAGAAAGGTCGCCCGTCAAAGCGGGGGGTTGGTCTGAAAAACCGCAAACGACATTAAAGTTGCAGGGTTGGTGTGATAGTGAACCATGTTACTATCTTAAGGGTCACTCTCACTGTCCCACAACTACAAATCACGGTCAACTCTCACAAAAAAAGAACACACACTACTTTGAAGTCTGTCTAAAAAGATTCACTGCAAAAACATTTTTTAACTTTAAATATTCAAAATTGTGGCTATATTTGCAGTCAAATTTACCATAAACGATTTTATTCTTTTTGCCTTTGGTGAAGGTGCAATGGCAAGGTCATTACTAGAGCACTTATGTACAGTTTAACCCAGAAGTAAATCCTCAATGAAGAAAGAAGTAATAAGAACCATTTATTTTTTTTATGTTTACTGACAGCTATTTATTGTTTTGTGTTCTTCGTACTCTATGACAATCATTAAAGAGTCGCTTATATTATTTAATGACCTCGTGAACAAATGAGTTTTTTTTTTTTTTTTTCTGGGACGCACAGATTCATGACAGTCTGCCTTTATTTTAATTTCCTGCCAGGCAAATTAGTCACAAACAAAAAAAAATATGTAAAGTGTTTTGAAATCGTTTATACTTTCAATAAAGTCTTTGAAACTGTGAAACCTGTTTTTCTAAATATAACTGTATGTAAGTGTGTAGCTATCTATACACTACACTGTAGAACACTTTTCAAGCTATCGAGTTTTGTGCACTGATGATTTCTGACAGGAGCTGGTTTATTATGGGATGTCCAACCAATAGCTGCCATTACTACTATAAAAATGTGACGTTTACTTCCAATAAACAAAATATTAAACGTTGCAGTTTGTTTCTTTGAACTGAGGTTATCTACATATTGCACGTTGCTGATTAAACTTGGGGGACACGATCATAAATAATATTTTAACGAGGTGGATGTTTACATTGGTTGAGATTAAGCACTATGTGGTTTTCCTGTCCTGCACTACTGCCATACAAAATTTGCCGGAAAGGATTCAGAAGTGCAGCGAGATTTTGCCACACATTCCAGAGATGTTTACTTGCGGTCCAGTAGAACTATCGCTGTAGGTGCTTTCAACCGTTCACAATAAATGCCTGTCAGGCAAAACAGCAGTAAAATCTTCAGATATCTTTGGAGAATTAAAATGCCCCCCAGGGCTAAACGAGAGGGGGTTTTTCGCTCATAGGAATTCATTGACAAAAGTGATATCGGCTTGCTAAGCCAGTTCCCTCCCCCCCCAGAAGATGGTGGCATTGGAAGCCACCTATGTTTCATAATAGGCACTGACAGGGGGAGTGTAAGAATGGAAAGGGCGTCTCGACATGGGGTTAGCAGTCAGTCACATCAGCTGGGGGGGGCGGGAAGAGTCTACTGAGGTCACAAATGACTGGAGTCTGTAACTGGGTGGGAAAGAAAACCATCAATCTTGTAGAAAGTACTGAGCCTACCAGCATAAATAGCCAAAACCAGAAAATAAGTAT
>JAODUD010000048.1:5746393-5773694 GCA_026784285.1 Stomatorhinus walkeri | reverse complement strand
AACACACACACACAAGCTTGGGTTATGTCCAAACCATGCCACACGTTAGCTCTACCCCCCTCTCCACCTCAAACAGGAAGTAGACCCAAGGCACATTGTACTAGGTCACATTAGGTCAGAGTACTGCCCACCCCCATCTTATGCTTTCAATGGTACAGCCCAGCTACACATTACACTGCAAATAGTACCAGCTGACAAAACACCAGATACCTCATAACAAAATGAGCCTCAAATGAGCCTATATTTTACAGGGTTCCCCCAATTCTAGCAGAATAAATTTCCATGACTTTTCCAAAACTTTTCCAGTACCATAAGAAAATTTTCCAAAACCCACAAGTTTGTAAAACTAAAAGTAGATAGAACAGTATTTGTACACGGTAGTTATCTATTGACTTCCGCTCATACATTTCTGTTAGCATGTCTAACAGACCCAAAAAGACTATATGAATATACAAATTCAAGAAGATATCTCGTTGCCAGAACTTCGTAAAAGCCATTATCAAGCAAGTACTGTTATACAACATACTTAACATAACTTAACACACTTCATACATACAACTGAAGCCATCCAGGGCAAATTGCTCAAGAATTCCGCTTCCCCTCCTAGACTGGATTACATTCGATTCCTCTTTCCTGGCCACTGGTGGACAATTCAGAAAAGGCAACTGCACAGTCCAGAAGCACATCTAATATCAATCACAAAACGTGTTTGTGAGCAGCTGAAAGAGGACATGCGGGTTCGCTCACTAGCACACAAATACAGCCTCATAAAGTGTAGGCACTAACTTTATGCCGATGCTGAGTCACGACAATGGCTGTTGCTGCCTTGTGTAAATCTATGGCTGCAGCGGTAATCTGCTGCTATTTAATATTTTTAGTTTGAAACACGCAAAAGAAATGAATACACTTCTGGACATGGAAGCAACATATAGGTACAAGTAGATGTGCTAATTGCAGCTGTGAGTCGGTCACGGTTAATGCTGGGTACAGTCGGTCATAATTTGGTGGTTTGGGAACATTTTGGTTTCCCAATAAAATTAAGATTATTAGGATACATTTTTTATTATTTTACATATTTTTACATTGTGCAATTAAGCATTTTGTTATTCAGACACATCCATGTCAGACACATTGCATTTGGTTTACAACTGTTCCCAACTGCATTTGTGTTTGCAGTTTTAATAATACATTTAAAAAATTCTGTTGTGTGCCATTATACCCCTAGCAGGCTCATCCTGCAGCGCCCTCTGCAACAGGCGCAGATAATGCGATAACATGACTGCATGCAATAGCAGCAAGACCCACTGCCGCACACCAGCAGTGCTCACTCCAGTTTGCTTGTGCCCGAAGGAGCCCAAGCAGGTGACAAAGTACAGCTTGCAGGCAGCTGTTGATCGCTGGCACAGCTCACAGCCGGGGGCTTTCCTCTGAGAGGACACGGGCGACCCACTAAGGCTGAAAGCAGAAAGCCCAGGCGGAGAAGGTAAACACAGCCTGGAAACCACTTCTCAGCAAGCCTGCCTGCTTCATCGAGATGCTCAGGTCATCGAAAAACACCCCCTGTATCACGTGGAGAAGCTGGACGACTCTCCGGTGTTCAGAATACACATCTTAGCACCCAAAACCCCACACGACACTCAAAGGTGAAATTTCATTAGACAAATATAAACCCAGCAGGAGGAGAGAACCTAAGAAACGTGCTACATTCACACTGGAGTGGCTAGTAAAAATGTAACATATCTGAGGTTTTTTCCCCATATTCAATCAGGGCTTGGTTTGTGTTAAAGACCTTCTAAGGAGAAAAAGAAAAAAAAAAAAAACTTTCCAGTGCAGAAGAACTTCTGATTTTCCTGTCAGGCGCCTTAAGTCATACACACCTAGCTATTATTCATCAACATGACCATTTACACGCCGCGCAAGCCAAGCCTTTTCCCGCATGCGACATGAACTCTGCTTAACGGGAGGGCAGCTATAACAAGTTACTTCATCCGAACTACTGCAGCAAACTGCCTCATTGGGCAATGCAGCCATTACAATAGACTACTTAAGCCTGCATCTTTCACATGTTGCCAGGGCAGGTGATCCCCGGCGATATCACTTTGCGATTATATGGCGCATGCACAATAATCACCAGGGCTTCAGATGATGGGCGTAAACATTTGTCCGGATGCCGGCTTTTCAGTACTACACGGACATTCACTTACACCCACAATTTGGCAAGCAGATTAATAGGGTGCCTAAAATATTAATGAGAGGCATATCGCGACGCCCAAAACATTCAGTTAGCGGAGCGAGACACGTGCTACTGTTTTGGTAAATCATGGATGCGATAAGCACTGAAGTGCTGGCGAAGAAAGGAGCAGATCAGCAGCCACAACGGGTAAACAAGCGGGTAAACAAGCGGGTAAACAAGCGGGTAAACAAGGATAGAAGAGGTTGGTGATGGGCTGGTATTTTTTGCAGTTTTAATGACCGAAAGGTTTATTAAACTAGAATATGGCACATGTATACGAATACAAGACTTTGGATATCACAGAATGAATCTCATTAATATTTTAGGTGCACTGCTAATCTGCTTACCAAAATTGTAGGCTTAAGTAAACATCCAAATAGTACCAAAAAGCCAGCATCTGGACAGATGTTTACATCCGTCAGGTGAAGCCCTGGTGATCACTCCACATGCGCCGTACAATAGCGATGTGATATCCTGCAGCCCTCATCTACTAACGAAAGCCAAGCCTGCATCGAAAATTCCAGAAACTCAGCACCATATCTAGGACAGTGTATATGCTACACTGCCAGACAGACTTTGACAACACTGGGAAGTCAAAAGATTCATACACACAATGGAGCCATCTTCACAATACAAATAAAACTAAGATCAATGGGAAACAGGAGTGCCTCAGCTTAAGAAAACGTGGTCAGAAAAATGCAGATTAACACCTCATACAGCTTCACACTGAATACGAGTATAATCAGAAGAGAAACAAGCCACTGTGACATTAAAGGTCACATTCGTCTCTCATCAAGAAAGGGCCGCAAGTCTTTGGCTATGTAACATGCCTTGGGGTTTAAAGAACTTTGTCTATTCATGGACACAAACTTTACCGAGGCTGGGAGGAAGTGATGAACGACCGAATGGAACTGCTGGAGAATCCGTTACGGCAAACTACCCACAGACTCGAAGCTTTAACGTAACGCACGGGTAAATGTTAAGACAAACGCATTCTAAAGCGGTAAACGTCACACGTTAACGGCAAGCAGCAGTTAAGTTAAGGCTCAGAGCAGGACAAATGCGACAGAAGTAACCCAGCACAGTGTCATAGAATCGGCATGCGTTACACATTTGTCAAGGTAGACTCGGGTCAAGAGGGAATTTAAAGTCTGTGCATTTAGCTGTATAATGTCAGCCTGAGAGAGAATTCCTTAACTAGTACAGCAAGAAAACAGCCGTATGAAATTTGCTGACACTAGTTCACCGTTCTTGTCTCCCGTGCAGAAACGTACCGGCGGCCTCCAGCAGGGCCTCCAGCCTGGCCTGTGTCTCGGGGTCGACGGTGCGCAGGTCGGCGCCGTCGGCGGCACTGGACAGCAGTAGCTCGGAGGCGGTCTTTAGCATGGGGGTGTCCAGGTCCTCCTGATCCAGTATGAAAGACTCAACCTGGGGGGAGGGGGTGGGGGCAGAGTTTAATGGGATTCCAGTCAGCGGTACAACCTGGGAACATCGAGCGATGGCCAGCTGCAGAGTAGTTGGATCTAAAGGACAGCAGATCTGCGGGGGAAGGGAAGTATGGTGGCTGGTGAGGCAAAAAGTCAGTCTGCTAACAAAAATTATGCAATGACAAATGTATTACCTCTATACACCTACATTTTAAACTTGATACAATTCATTGAATGCCTTTAGGAACCAAATCAAAACACACAAGGAAAGATTTTCAGGCAAACGGCTTGAGGACAGGAAGGGCTCAAGTCAATCAATATAACAGGAGAAAAGTTAGCATGTTGCTAATAAACAATTAGCATTAAGCAGCTTGGCAGTACGGTCAGCTCCTGCTACATTCTAACCAGCCCTGAGTGACAGACACACAGGACACGGGGACACATGGACACCATTTCACAGGCAGCCTGCTCCTCACCCATGTCATGTGACCCAAGCAGCTGTGAATCGCCGAAGGTCCTGAGCCCCGGCGGTATTGGCTCTAATGCGAGCCGATCAGCCACTCCCCTCCGTCGACCCCCACACAGCCTTGAGCGACTGAGCGGCATACCGCAACATGCCGCTCGCCGTCGAGCTACCCGGAGACCCGGGCTCGGATCCAGTCAAGAGCTGCGTCGCGGCTCCTTTTCATGGGGGAATGCAACTGTGCCACACTTACCGATTACACTATAGCTACCCCCCCACCCCCACTTTTCAACAAAACTCCCCAAAGACAGCACGCTCTATCCTTCCTGAGGCCGAAGACAGCAGACCCACCCCACCCTCAAACATCTCCCACATCAGGACTGACATCACGACCTCCTCCACATGGATGTCAGCACGAGGCAACAGCTGTCCAGCTGGTATCAGAACCACCGCCTCAGCAGAAGAGGCTTGGAGAGCAGGTGCAAAGTCAAGGTAAAAAGAAAACAGGCCGAGCGTTCGGTTCTCTGTTCATGCTAGTAGCTGTGGTTCCCTAGACGGCACCTGCTACTGAAGGCATGGGAGACTGCAGTATCCATCGGTTCCCAAGCTTCACAGGAAGCAGACGGTCACTGAGAGCCTTCTCTCCATACAGGCAAAGCCGACAGACTCCCCTTTACGAGAACCGACGCAGCTGCAATCTCCGATAACCTTTATCAGAGGAACGGATCAGAAAACCACAGATTCTTTTAGTTCCTGGTGAGAGATTGCTCACACGTGTCCGAGGATATTTCACCATGCGGGTCTCAATGTCGTTTTAATGCTGATACAGTCCATTTGTGTCCCAGAGATGCAACCGAAATAACCAAACGGAGCGAGAACGAATACGGAACAGGATGGTTCTCTGAAAAGCAGCAATTTCTGAAGCCCAATCACAAACAGGAACAAGATACATTATTTCTTTACCAGTGGTTTGCATGAACGATAGAGCCAAATATTTAACAACTCAAGTACTAAAAAGGTTGAATAAAAAGGTCATACGACTAAACATCACAGATGTCCGTTCCTTTCTTTTGGACCAAACAATGCCACAGTTCATAGCCTTCCCCATTCACTTATATCAGCACTGAGCACCATTAAGCTCTTGTTTCTTAAAAATGCAAAAAATCAGAATAAGCACTCCCACAAAAACACACAACAACAAAAACCATGATGTAGTCTGCTGTCATAAAAACAGGAATGGCTACACAAGTCATTGAACAGGTGTCAGAATATGCCATTCTAGTGTGTGACACATTCTAAGTTTCTAGAATGTGCAGTATAGTTTTTTTTTTTTATACGGAAATTCAGGAACCCTGTTTGAACGACTGACTCACGAACACCTTTATACCATAAGATGCCAACTGCTCATCTAAAGAGAGGATGTTGCAGCAAAGAGAAGGAGGACTGACTAAAAACTGGAAGGTCAGGCTGCCACTGATGGATACCCATGGAGGAATGAAACACCTTCAAAAGGCCATGCTGGTGCTACCAGACACGGGTTCGAGAAAAGCCGTTTGAGAAGCAAACCCTTTTCCATCAGCATGAGGTACAGTCAAAGGCTTAAACCTGCGCTTCACTTTTGCCGTTTTTCCACTGGCATACAGGAACCAGGCCGTACCCGAGCCATACCACGAGGTGAGACTAGTTATAGCACAGTTCCCGCTCGATTTGGGTTTCCATTGCAGAAGGGTCGGCTTGGGAAAGATGTTGCCCGGTTTGGAGAGCGACAGTGACGGAAAACCAATGAGGTGCTTATTTACTGTTCACATGATGTACAGTATGATGTACTATGCGCTAATTACAGGTAGCTAGTCTGAATCACCATCTTATGTTAGCATCTAATGCTAGAGGAATTCACCTGCTTAAATTCGCTATACAAATCCATTCAGTTAAGCTGCTCTGCAGTACTTTAAGTAGGAGATTGGAAATTTTCATGTTCTGAGTTACCGAGAAAGCACAATGAAATAAATCGCGATGTGCGATACTACTAAAAATGAATAATATATAGAATATGCCTTCAGATAATCCATGCATAACTGACCAATCCATGCATTTCGACCAATCACATGGTGGTGACGTAACCAGCTGAGCTGGGGCACACTTTCAGCCCTGCTAGCAAGCAGGGCTAGATCAGCGTGGGTACAGTACGGCTCAGATAGCTTACAATGGAAAACCATCAGTTGGCGGTACGGCTCAGTTCTTGGTGGTGGTGGAAAACTGCCAAAAACCTGCTAAAAATCAGTGTTCACTGCACCACCTTGCCAGTGCATCATAAAATCATGGCTACTGCTTTATTAAAGCACTTTCATCTTACTTAGTATAATAAAGGTTACACCATTTGCACCATTTAAGGAGATCACTTTAGGGAGACGGTCTCCTCAGCTTCCAGGTTTTCGATGGATTTGCCTGCTTACTAAAGGAAGTGACAATACAACATGGCGAGATCTTCACTTTAAAATGCTTTCTGTTTCACGTTTTTGGCAAATAAAGTGAGCGAAATGCAATGCATTGATTAAAATAAATTTTAATGACATTCTAAGAGTTGAGATTTCAAATCCTATATCCTATTCAGACCAATACCCACCCAAAAGAAGGTCCTAAGATATGTTCAACTAGCCAAGGCTAAAGGAACAGAAATGCAGCCATCACTGCAATACAAACAGCCACGCTCCAGAAATTGCCTTAAATTTCAGTATTTATAAGGAACAGCTAGATTTAGATTCCCGTGTAAGAGGCAGCTTCTGAGAGATGCCTACAGTCGAAAGTGACTCGCTCGTCTACCCCTTCTCTCACCGGATATCACCACCATCCTTCCCATATATGGACAGCTTCGATTTATGACAAGTCAGCGAGCAACTAATATGCGAGTTCTAGAGAGAGAGACGCGACTGAGTCCTGCACGTGAAAACCCGTTCCAGCAAGATCTGTCATTGCTGCGGTGGCTATGATGACGCTTAACATTGGCTCACGGGCTGGAGGGAGCTCATATTCACTTGGCCCAGAGTCACATGGCACAGAGAGTGGTGACAGGACGGTCACCTCCTAGACTCATGGGGTAGGTCTTTGGGAACATTTTCCACATACTTCCCGCTGCACAGACCACCCCACCCACCTCACGCTCTCGGTAACATAAGGAACGTATTAACAGGCATTAGTTCGTTTATTTCATAACAGTGAGCCTTGTAGACCTTCTCTGACCTTACCGTTCCATACTCAAGGGACCACTTATAGCACTGCAGCATGTGGTGAATTTCCATGTGAATAATCAACAGCGAGAAACTGGCACAAGCATGACCCGGCAGCCGACAGTGTGATTAAACACTCCTATCACCAACTGAGAATCGGGAGGAACCCGCACAGACGAACACACCACACACATAACATGGCAGGCAGTCAACGCACACGAGTCCTCGCTTCTCCGACGCAGTCCGACGTCGCCTCCCAGCCTGCGATGATATCATAGGGGCGGCGTGGTTGTGAAATGCAAAAACCATGCAGACGCAGATTAAAGGGTGGGAGCGACCTGTGGCTCGGCAGTGCTGAACGTGCAGGCACTGCGTTCCGAATAAGGTCTCATTCATCTCTTCCAGCGCGCACGGGAAACCCACCGCGCTACTCTAGGCCCTGAAGAGAGGGATCTTTTTGTCTCCAGGCATAATGAGATACCGCAGTCTGGCTGGCGATTTCTGCTTCAGCTACAGATACTCACAACACTACAGTGGGCACAGCGAGTTTCCCCATAACTTGTTAATGCTTGGACTGTTACTGAGAGTCGGGGAGTAGCTAATTCAATTAAATCTTTACCATTTTCCTTCTACCACCAGGCATGTTCAGCTACTGCATTGATACAAAAAGCAGAAAATAAACACTTGAAATAAAAATGGTACAAAACATACTCAAAATCACAGGACAGTGATATCAGAGTAGTAATAGCAGAATGACCAGCATAAGGCCCAGAACTAAAATTCTTTTGCTTTCAACTTCTGAACAAAAAGCTGATACCTAACATTAGACAGACAAGTGTATTTTGTGGTCCAACACACACAACACACTGTTGACATGGTTCCCTAAAATATGAGACACACTTGGAAACTTAATGTTTAAGCATTTTATCGGAAGACTATAATAAAGGAGGGAATTTTCCCTGATGACAAGCAGCCGTTTAGGGAGGAGGAAAGAGCCAGCGCATCCGTTAGAAGACTATCCCGCTGACATGGGGCACTCCAATCTGAGCACGCCCCCCATGTCACTAGCCTGATGCTTACAGGGACGAAGAAAGGACATTGGAGCCAACAAGATCACCTACTCACCAAAGCCAGCCTACTCAAACCAGCAGAAACTGCTGATCTGGCTCGTACGGCTTCCACCGACACACACATTTCAACTAACGTACTGGGAACATACTACCGTTCATAAAAAAAAATTAACAAAAATCAAGATGCGGGCATCAGTGCTATGCATCAATCGAGGTCGATATTTAAACTTTAATCAATATCCAATGCGAGCAGCACCAGAATTAAAGACATTACTACAAGAATGGAGATGACTACATTGGACAATCAGCTGTTTTCAATAGGGGGGGGGGCAAGGGAGGTTTCAAAATACTAGGCTGTAAGTGTTTAATTCATCATTAAATTTGGCCTGCAGATTGACCTTTTGTGTTCCACTGAGAGAAAAAGAACGATGCAAGATTACGTCAATGTCGTTATGAAATCTGACCCCCCCTCCGCCCCCCACCAAATATATATCAGTCAATGCTTCAACATAGGCGCATCAGTAGGTTTCCATGCTGCACAAATGACTAGACACCCGACCTCTCAAAACAACGGTGGAGCCTGAACCCTGATCTAAAAACACGAAAGCGTAAGGATGACCTGAACTCTGCACTGAGACAGGGTAAGTCCCACTTGACGTTCAGGTTCAGATACTAAAGAACAGGAACCTTCACTGCACACTAAGATCAGGTTCCACTGAACAAACAAGCTGAGAGAAGAATATTCCTTTTATTTCCGAGGTCCTCTTCACATAAAGGTCGTCACCGGAAAAAGCGATACAGGACCTGCCAGCAGGTCAGGTATAGGTGTGAAAAAAACAGGATAAAAGCGTGATGGATCCCCACGAACAGATTCCAGCTGTCACGGTGCTCAATGGCCTCCACGTGTGTCCTTCTGGCCTGAGCGGCTTCACTGGTCCACTCGCCAAACCCCAGGTCACAGCATGCTTTTTGCAGGGGACCCCCAACACATTTTCAACCACGCAGCAGTACCCAGCTAGTCAGGATCTTTGAAGGAATGAAATAAAATCACAATCCTAGCAAACATACAAGAAGGTGGTATAACAGGACCCAGCAGTGATTCTGGCGAAGGAAAGGTCGGTGAAGCACATAGCTATATAAATTAGTAATGTACCGGACAAGCTTGTCAGCTGAGTAAAATGAAAAGTGAATGTATATCACGATGGACAAATCATCCTCGCAAAGGTTTTAATTTTTAATTCTCTCAAAAATCTTCGCTCTACCCTTTTCTGTAGACTTCCGTTTCATTCATCACCGACACTCTGGCTTCGTTCCGCAAAATGCTTGTATATTCGCTTGTTTATTTTAATGGATGTGGCGTTTGGAAAATGAGGTAATGTGCCTCACGGTTGTGCATAAGGGCGGGACACGGGATCATCTTAATGCTGCCTTAACAGCCGAACGGCGGCCTTTGAACAAGCGCCTCAATGAGAAATGTATCACTCAAAAGTACTAAATACATCAAATTTCAAAAGGCTGGTTTTAATGAATCGTCAGATGTGCAGCATAACGTAGGTGGGAAACTGCGCACACACACACACACAATTTCGATTATATGAAAAAAGGCTCAAAATGAGGCAGTAAAGTGCAGGAATAGAACTGAAGATGCTTCACTTCATGGGACAGTTTTAGGACAGACTGCATTGTGAAACTAGAACAATGAAGAAAAGGATCACGAATCATTTAAAAGTATAAAAATGCACAAGAAATCCATCTAAAGGCACATCATTAAATATCACATTCATTATTGTTTCACATTTTGTGTACAACTGATTTTCTTTTTTTAAATCATACACATTTACGATATATTTTTGTTTTATTTGTAGAAATAAAATTGGGATATTGAGTTCTCTCAACACAAAGCAACGAACAGTACAAGCGTGACCTTAAAAGTTCCCAGAAAGCAAGATCTAAATTCATAAACAGTCACGGTGCTGGGAGTCGAAGGGAATCCTCTTGGCTGAGGAAAGCATCATGTACCGGCAGAATGATCCAAGAGGATGTGAGGACGCTCGGAATCCACGCCGCTGTCCCCTGCCCCGCCCGGTCCAGTCTCCCTGCCACGACTTCACAACCTAAGGTGCATATTCACTAAACGCTGGACCTCGCTATCAAACACAATTCCCAGAGTTCTATTTCAAAGCTGTTCTTCTTGGGGGTGGGAATAATTGCTCAGACCCTGTACCCACTCTCCTGCTGTTCCGCCTTTCGCTACGCGGCTGGCGCTGTGGGCACACTCCTACACCTAAGGCGCTAACAGGTCAACTTTCACCCAGCACCCCTGCGAAATCCTACGGAGGGAAACCTTACGTAAGCGTGACCACTGCTGCCCAAACCAACCAGAGAGAGAGACGCAAGTGGTCAAAGAGATTCTGGGGCCCAGGAGATGCTGGAGTCAGCCTTTCCAGATATGTGGACACCAAGTTTAACACTACACTGCTAGTGGACTTTTTCACAAAACCTCTTCAGAGTATCTCGCTTACTTTGAGACACGTAATATTTCCTTGTTTTCAAGGAGAACACGACAAATTAAGATTAGAAATTCTAGTGAGTACTAAATAAGCATTTTCTGTTTTCTTGCTGCCATAAGGACCACCACTGGTATCTGGCAGGTCCACACCCCCCCCCAAAGAGTATTTCACCATCATCCACACCAAAGGCTTCGCACTGATTGTTCCAAAGGGCGTAAAAAACATTGTTCAGAAGGTTCCGAATCAGAGAATCAGACAGGATTTCAGCCATGCTTCATAATAAAATTCTCTTAAGCAATTTTATTTTACCTTCATCAGCGAGCCTGTTAAACACCCTAGACTTTAGCCTAAAGTGCTGAGACTCTCCTGCTATTAAAATAAGAACAGTATGTATAGTAGATGACTTCCATAAGATAATACAATGTGTAGAAAGCACACATTTTACCATCGGTTACTTTTCAACGATTTTGAAAAGCTTCCTGGGAGAAAAATGTAATAACTCGATCAGTTTTCTCCTCCTCATTGCTCAAGGAATGAAAATGTTTCATAATCATGGAGTTAATTTTAATATGAAAAATAAATCTACGGGAGACTGAAGGCCGACTGCACTGCAGAACGTAGGAAAGAGGGCAGCGCAGGGCTGATTTACACAGAGTTACTCTCCGTTTGTCATGTACACAGAGTAGGCACATGGGAGCTTTTTTAAGCAGTCGTATCACTGGCGTTTCGTCCCCATGACAAGATTAAAACCTCAACCCCAGGCGGAAATGCTGATTCTCAAAAAGCTTACACTATGCGTAATCTGCTCAAGGAGCATCACTTAAGTGTGGAATCACTTTCAGACCTTCCTCTGTGCCCCAGTGTGCGAATTGCCACCCCCTGCGGACACAGCAGGAGTGTGTGGATTATGTACCTGAAACCAGCAGCACAGCTGCACCCGCTACTTCAGCCGCTCCACCCTCGACAACCAGACAATGCTGCTAGCGTGCCACAAAAATGCAGCAGACCACAGACCTACACACACGGCAAATAATGCACCCATGTCCTGCAGATATTAGGAAGATATTTAAACACCAACAATTACAGACCTCTCTGTAGTTATTCTTAGGCCAGACACACTTACCAAACCCTTGTTTCTCACTGCAGAAAGAATTTTATTTCAAGGGGGTATAGAAAATGGATGGATGGATGGATGGATGGATATGATGCCTCTTTACGATCTTGTTCCATTAAATTTCTGAACCACAATGTCTGACCTCTGACTCCCATATTATTTGTGGAATTTACACAGTGAATAAAGACTTTGCTCAGACGATGTTCTGTGACAGAATTTGAAACATGAGATTACAGACTTAGGGGTTAACATGCCGTGATAATCGCCATGAAAACATTCCATCGAAACCTAAATTTTAAAACACCACATGACAATTCAGATTTCATAGCGTAGTACCAAATTCCCAGATATTACATACACATCAGGGTGAACCCAAGTACGGCAATGACCATAAATAATTACAATTGATTACTTCTAATCAAATGACTGTGGAGTGACAGGCGCAAAGGCATGATGCAGATGTTGTGCGGCGCTCTAAGGTGGGTAGGACACGCCGTAAGTCCCCCTTGATCGCCGTGCAGAAGAGAAAAACACACACACACCCTCCGTGATGATGGGCGTTTGAATTCCAGCCATTAATTATTTATCCGTAAGTGACACTTCGAATGGAAATCGCCATTCCTCTGCCTCAGATCCTTAAGCGAGGGTGAAAGAGGATTTTTATAGTATGAGCTCTGGTGCCGCGATGCTATACACCGATGCGTTTTTTTCCTCCCCTGCAAGGTGTTCTGGGGCACACACGCAATATACATGCGATCAACACGTGATCGGGGCAAAGTAAGACTACCATGCCGATTTATGCGAGTATTAACATCATGTCAACAGGTGCGGTAACTTGAGGGTATGACTGGATCCGCTCGACTGGCTTTACAGGAGGATCGGTTCGTGTTCACCCGTGTGGGTGTCAAAGTCGAGACCGTTGACATGCCGACTAGTGCACTGGAAGGCGAAGAAGAACGGGCCGAGCAGAAATCGTGTAGCTGTCAAGAGGACAGGTCATCTATCCTGGTTATTGGCTTAAAGTGGACAAAAAAAGCAGCAAGGCGCAGATAGGGGAATCGGACACAAGTATTCTGTTTTTCAGAAATAATATAATCTGCGAGGCCCCGAGACCCACAAGTCGCTTTTGGTAGTCGTCCAGAGACCGGTGACAGGGAAAAAATAACATTTATTTATGCACACCGGGCAGATTATAACATCAGCGTTCAGCAAAATTAAGATGTGGTGGTGGTGGTGGTGGTGGTGGGGGGGGGACAGCATTAAACACCAAGCGCCGTTCGCGGGCTAAAATACTACTTACGATGGTTACAACGTGCGGCAGCCGACATCTTTTAATCTCGAAAAGACGCTTGTCAGCCGACTACCGTGCGAAATCGGGGGAAACTTGCTCATACGAGAGCACTGCAGCCGCTCGTCCCCACGGTTAGGCCTTAATCACAGACTTCGCCCGATCCCAGTATTATACCGTGTAGTTGCAAATACATCGGTGTGCCCTTACGTCGAGGAAATCGTGCGATCACCCAAATACGGCTGCCGAAGGAAACGCTTACGGTAATAAACTACGTGTATTTCTGTATCGTTTTAAAGAGGGAGGGGTTAGATGGGATTTAGCTAGCTAGCGAGCTAGTTTACCTCAGAAACCTCGTCTTCGTCGCTGCCGGATCCCGGGCCGGAGGAGAGCACTGCAGCCGCAGCGAGCTTAAAATCCAGTCTGTCTGCGGTAGGCCCACCGGCCTCGCCAAACAAGCGGACTTTCTTTCCGCCGACACCGATCCCTAGGCCCCCGAGTCCAGCTCCTGGTGTGGCTCCTACCCCCATCCCTACCGCAGGGGAGCGCGGAGTCACCGAGTCAATCTCGTCCTCGAAGCCGTCCGTCAACATTGCTGTCCCGGCTACAGCATTCTGCATACTTCCTTAAATAATATGTATTTCAACTTAGGTATTATGCTTCTAAACTTCCTTTGGGGATGTACTGTTTTTAGAGTATTACTTCAGAAAATCCAGAAACTCTCCTGAAGCAAGAACAGGATCCCTTTCCCCCAGCCATTAACTTTCTAACAACCTAACCATTACGTACAGTTTCAGGAGGAGAAACTCCGCCTCTATTTAGAGAACATAAAGACTATTGGATGACGGTATAAAAAACCTAATCCGGATTGGATGTAACCCATGTCCGTCAACGTATGCCCGCAACGTCAAGTTTGGTTTACCAGTATTTCTTGGGTTGCTTTGCGATTAACGCCAGGAAACAAAATATCTCAGAAACGATTGGGCAATCATACGTCTGTCACATATTTCCCGCCCACACAGCCCCTTATATGTATTTTTTAAAGAAATGCGTTAAAGGTCCGTTTGGGTTTGTTATATATGTAACGTCTTAAATAGTTCAGCAGTGACAAAATAAAAATATCGCATTAAAACTCCCGTTTCTAAAATGTGTATATGCGGCAGTATATCTAGTCGGGACCTTATTTACTTTCTGGAATTTAACTCAGTTTATCTTATATGCCTGCTGACACTTAATATTGTGTGGAGTAATCATATCTGGGTTTCGTATTTTTGTAATGGAATGATCAAAGTGCGCAACTGACCGGACAGGCGGGGTGAGACGTAGCAGATTAGAGAGCAGGAACACCCGCAGATATCGTAATCAATGGGAAATGTAGTTTTCCTGACAGAAGACACGTTTTATAATCGTCCTCTCGCTATTATAAAGCATCCAAAAGCGACTGTCTAACGATAAGTCCAGATATCCCTGCTTCTCCGCACCGCAGTACTGCAAACAGCAGCCTGGTGTCCTCATTCGACCCAACTGCAAGCCGGCTGGGTAAATCTTGTCTGTTTCTTACGGTATAAAGTAACCATTAAAATATTTAAAAATCAATCGGAAAAAGAGAGGCGAGTACCCCTAAAAATTCAGCAGATTCCTATTCAGCTCGGTATTCTAGTGAATAGTCCCAATACATTTTTAAATTTGGGTCTCTTGTTTGTTTATATTAACACTGCAAGCTCTGGATAATTGACAGAAGTGTTTCATTCACACACCTGAGATATAAAGGGGTATCTCAATACATAGACTATTCAGTTTCTTACTTGTACTCCAAGAGCAGTCAGGACACATACAGTCATTTGAGGTATGAACAAGACTGTGAAAGACTTACCACTTTTATTTAGTTCGATTGCCACACTTTTGGTGAAACCCTTTTCTT
Organism: Stomatorhinus walkeri; assembly: GCA_026784285.1. Lineage (NCBI taxonomy): Eukaryota > Metazoa > Chordata > Actinopteri > Osteoglossiformes > Mormyridae > Stomatorhinus > Stomatorhinus walkeri. Next base: position 5,758,444 of record JAODUD010000048.1, on the reverse strand, counting down.
CACTTACACTGAAACTACAGCACCTTGTCACATTCATTTTATGGTTAAAGGAAACTAGCATTTCCCCCAAAGTTTGTACCCTAAGCATGAGATTTAGGATTGTCAGACCACGTTTCTTAATGTTTGTTTGCATGGCCATCTTTGTCAGGGAAACAGGCATCCCATGCCCACAGATAACACGCAGCCCTTTGCTAAACAGAACCAGGTTTGATTGCTCCAGGTTTTAAAGGCCTCTGTGGGATTTCAGGAACGCCTGTTCACACTGAAAAACAAGGCCTCATAAACAATGGTAGTTGAAGCAAATCCTACCCGCCATAGTAGACCAATGCAGCAAGATCTCAGGTCTTAGGTGCAATTTGAGGTAAGACCTGAATTATTAAAATACTAACTCTTCAGAAAAAAGCAACAAAGGCACTTTATTGGTAAAAAAAAGAACCTTTATATGTAGAGCATTTAATTTAATTTAATAGACATTAATGTGTTTTAATCTAGGGGTCTCCAAACATGAATCCTATACAGCCCCAATCCAAAATGGCCTTACATAGCACCCTTACAACTATTAGGACAGAGCTATTTAAATTATGACTCTCAAGGTCAAAGCACTGCTGCTTTACCAGCCTTCCTTCACCTGAGTCAGGTGTGAAGCCTCTGACCAATCAGAATCGGTAATTATTAACCTAACTACCCAGAACTGAAGACAAGACCTAGTCCTTGGAAAAGCCCTGAATTAGGAGAAGAGACTTCCAGTTGCCGGTAATACCAAGTCTAATCCCTTCCAACATTACATTTAAATTCAAAGGGATGATTCAGGCACGAGCAAGTCATCTTGGTTGATGATTCAGACATGATTAATAAATCTCACAGAAATGTATTTCAAATATGACTAACAGGTGAACCCAGACCATTGGGAAAAAGACCACGTCAGATGACCAAGATATCATGTGTGTCATTAATTTCTCAGACTGTTTGGGACACCATGGGGTATACTGGGCTATACTTTAAATAACTCGTATACCATCAATTCAAGTGCTCCAGAAACACAAGACTCTGTGCATTCATACTCATCAAGCTAGGCAGGTCAAATCCATCTGTTTGCTTTTACTCAAGGACTGTTTTGGAGTACATGCATGCCGTTATGAACAGGCCATGTAAAGCATGTGGACATTCCGCATCATGTCGACATTCCGCATCACGTCAATACAATGTAAATGAGACTTTCAAGCACTTATGAAAGTTACTCTGGCTAGGGGCATCTGCCATAAATATAAATGTAAACAGAGCAGGCACACGGACTGCATACAGTGCAGTTAGCCTGTTGTCATACCGAATGAAGCACCGGAGATAAAGATGTTATAACTGTCATTGTAAAAATCACTGCATTTACAGTGAAGGAACATGCCATCATCAAGTAATAAAAAATATATGTACAACAATGGTCTGATGTCTGTATTTTCCAGTAATACAACTCCCCTCCCCCCCCCCCCCATTTCCTGATCCACAACAAACACCGTGTGCGCGCACACACCTGAGATATGAATGGAGTATCTCAATACATAGGCCAGTGAATTTCTCTCGGATCGACTATAAAAAAAACTACAATTTACAAAATTTTAAACCATGAATAAAATCCAAACACACACACACACACACACACACACAATCTATAAATTATGTAAAATGGCATTAAAATGTACAACATCCATTGCAATAAAACAAAATATATTTAAGAGCTGTTGTTGGGAGAAGGTCCTTGTGTTGTATGATCTTCTGTATGTCTATTTCCTGCAGAGCGGACACCATGGATCTCCGGCAAGCTGTGGGAATGCACCCACCAGAAGGTGCACACCAGCTATCACAGCGTGCTCAGGAACTCCTTCACCTGTACAGAGATGTAACAGAACGCAGATGTACCCACACTGTAAACTCCGCTTATTGTGAAGCAACCGGCTGAGCAAATGTAATGTAATTTATGAACAATGAAATGTAGGTGTGATATTGACCTTGTCCATCACTTCTGCTCGTTTGATCTTGTCGTGTTTGAAATCATCGTTCACATCGAGCACAAGTACAGGGAGATCCTTCAGGTACTCAAACTCCGTGCTGCATGGAAGCAGAACGGATTACAGGCATTTTCATCTCGATAGGGTGCACCGTGCCCCAAAGCACCATGCATGTATGTGTGCGGCGGGGGGCACTCACCAGATGTTGCGGTGGTACAGCCAGGACTCATGCTTGTAATGCAGCTTCTCCAGATACTCCAGAGGGATTCCCTGTTCCTCCTCTCGTCCCCGCAGATGCAGACGCTGCATACACCTCTAACAAACCACAAATACCTTCGCTGTCAGTTCTCTGGCCATATAAGCAACTTTAACTGACACAGCCATATTGTACAGAGTACAATTGGCAGCATTTGGAAACAGCGACTGTCACAAAAGTTAACTTCAGTATAATACGTCTGAAAAGTCATCACGTTTGAGACAAGAGCTCATTATACAGATTATTATAATTTCTATAACGCTAAATAAATTTTTGGCATTCGTAGTATGGGTTAGACCATGTTGTACATTTTCAAATATGACAACTTTAGGCCACAATCCTGCACCATCTTACTATTTTCATTGCTTTCTGACCAAGTTAATATTCTCCACCCACCATTAAAAAAAATTAAATAAGCAAAAACACACAGGTTATCTGGATACTGGCTCACCTCTGGATCAGCTCTCATGTAGATGATGGCGTCAAGCTCAATCTTTGATTCAAACTGTGACAGAAGCCAGCTGTGCCAGTCCTGATATATTGCCCATTCGGTTTCATTCATATCTCCAGACTCAAACAAGTTGGATGCAAAGACGTACCTTCAGAAAAAAAAAAAAAGGATTAACCTAGTGTAGGGTACATAGAGGAGGATAGTTTAGGTCCAGAAAAAGAAAATCAACCCCAAGATTTTGTTCCAATCAACCAGCTGAGTACTCTTTATACACAAATGTTTTGTTGAAACAGAATCTTGGTCTGGATTTTGACTTTCTGGACCTGAACTCCCCACCCCTGAGTGTACAGTGCGTTTGTAACAGTAAGGTGGGTTATTCAGTCCCAGAAGGTAAAAAAATCCAGACCAGGATTTTGTTTAAAACCAACCATTTGTGCATAGAGGCAGTCACAGAGTACTCAGCTGGGAAACGAGATATTGGTCTGAACTTTAACTGAAAGACCTGAACTAGCCAACTCTGATTAGTAATCACTGGTAGACTGCAACGATCACTCACCGGTCACTGTAGACAGAACGCTCAAGAAACTGGATGGGTTTCTCTGCCTGCTGCAGTTTAATAGAGGGTTTCTGAAGTTGGGAACGCACACGGCTCAGGCACGCATAACTCTGGAAGGTGTAGGACCAACGGCTGGGCTTATCGTACATCATTTGCAGAAGGTTTCCACCACTCTTCTGAGACGTGGTCAGCTCCTTGAAGCCATATGGGAAGGTAGAGTCAAAAAAATGGAGAAAAGGCCCCAATTTTCTCAAGCAATAAGAATCGTGATGCAAACGGCATTTTTATTTATAGGGGTGGTAATATGCGATCTCCCCACCTCGAACTCATCCTCCGTGGTCTGCACGTTGCACCACCTGCCGATGGGCTCCGGTATGACCTCCCATTCTTCAGACGCCCTTTCCAACATACGCACAAACGTTGACTTTCCAGAGGCTGCAAAAGAAAAACACAATGCATAATACTGTAAAGAAACGAGATTCTGAGTTGGTGCAACAATATTTTGCATTTTACCCGACGACACTACAGAATTGAGTTGATAGGCACGACGAAAGATGGAGCAAGGCACCGGGTGTTCACGATTTTGGCGCCAAGAAACGAAGAACCTCAACTCACGTCTGATCAAAATTCTTGGCTTGCAAGAGCTCTGCCTTAAATTAGCACGACCTCGTAAAGCGGCTCTTCTAGAGATAAAAATTTAAAGCAAAATATTCTTAGCAAGTTGCGTCAGTCCATTTATATGCCGCACTCACCGAATGTCACAGGTTATTACAATAAAATCTTTTCTAGATTTTTCTGGACAATTTCACGTGCAGCACTGACCGGCCAGCTAACAACAATTTAAAAAAAGAAACTGCCAATACTATACTCACCTATATTTCCCTCAATAGAAATTTTCTTAACCCTCTTTTCAAAACTGTTGTCAAGTACCGGACTGAAACACATTCTCTTTGGGGGGGTCGCCATTGTAGTTTATGTTAAAAAAAAAATAAAAAATAATAATAAAGTACAAAACAGAAACAAGAACAATTAATAGTTTTAAAAGATTTCAGGTAGACAGAGCCTCTGAGCGCCTTGGATAGCGGTTTAACTTTGAATAGCCGCGCAATTGCACTGTGACGTAACTTCCGGGGCTGGTCCATATACCCGGAAAGGGCGGGGTTACTGGGCACATTCCTGCCCATTTCTAACTTGAATTAAAGTGTAGATCACGATAACGTCAGGCATGATTTGGATTTATCTAATAGATAACTGTCATCCAACATGAATTTTATTTATTAAGTACAGGTAGTTAGAACACGTGTCTGTTTTAATCAGTACAATAGGTTGTCTTTTATTTGGGTATTTTAAAAATGCGTACTACTCGAAGGGAGAGGGAATCAGAACTGTTTTCGCCAAGTACATAGAAGTACAGTAAAAGGAATTTCTTTTGGTGCAGGTGGTGTCATGACTTAAGCAAAATAAACATACAACTAAAAATCCAAAAGTAGAAATACAAAGATAGTAATTAGAATAAAAAAAATAGGTCAGAAAAAATATATAATAAAAATAAAGTGAATTAAAATAATTTTTAAATGAATAATGATGTAAAATAGTAAAAGAAAAAATATATGAAATAATGAGACAAACATGTGGACAACAGTTACAAATTGAAGGTGGAGTTAGAAAGAGAGAAGAAAAAATAAATATATAAAATAAATAAAAAGTTGTGAGGAGTGCATACATACATCAGCAGACGGTTACATAAAAAGATTCAAGAGACTAAACATAGAGTATGTCCGGAAAGCTTTTCTGTTTTTAAACCTTGATATAGTTTGAAGATAAATATCTACCTCTACTTTCAAATACATGGTGTTTTCCCAGGCCAATTGTTTTCGCGTGTGAAATATTTTGCCAAAATGATAATTAAATCAATGAAGTGTATTATTTCCATGTTATTTTCATCCATAGTAAAACTAGTCATCTTTAAAGATAACATCTATACTATATTCATTTTTAATATATGCTTGTAGTTCAGACCGAAATGTATTAACAATGTGCCAAAACCAAAATAAATGTCGTAGAGTTTCAGGGTTGCTATTGCAAAAGACAGCATTTTTAATTTACATTTACTTTAAATCGCTGAAATATAAGGGTTTTGACTAGGTATACTTTGTGGGTTATTTTACATGAGACTTCTTTTACCTTATTAGTTATGCAGTATCTACTAGGTGTCATTCAAACTCTTTCCCAGTCAATTTGTTCCCTAAAAAATGAATTCCAATATACAATATTTACAAGTATATGGTTTGACTGAAGTATAGACCTTAAGAATGTATTATTGCATTCAGCATTCAAGAAACTCTTTCCCTGTAGTATAATATTAGTATTAAAATCTATTGCTAACTCTGATGGTTGACAGTTATTGTTTTTCACAAGTCTTCCTTTCTACAAAACCTTTCTACAAAATCTGTATAATGATGTATGTCATTGTTTTCATTCATTAATTGTTTAACTAAAAATATACTTTTTTCAGACCAATTTTCATGAAATAATGTCTTTTTTTTACTTTAATGCATTTGTTTTTCCAGATTAAGTAATTACCATAAGTGTAGGGGGAGAAATAATTTTATAAATCAGCAACCAAGCAAGAAGTGCCTATATCAAAAATACATTTTAACAATAATTCTAACCCCCCCCCCCCAATCTTTTGGAATATTAAATTTGGCATAAGGGACCACTTGCTCTCTTTGTTCTTGAAATAATTCTGGATTCACCTTGTTTTAAGTACAACATTAGAAGTTCTAAAGTGTAAAACATTCAGACCACCTTCTTCCTGTGGACCACAGACAATCTCGTTTTTTTAATATCATGAGGTTTATTCCTCCAAATAAATCTAACACGCTTTGAGTCAATTTTCTTAATAGTTTCAGGTGGCACATCCAAGACCAATGAAGCATATACTAATCTAGACAAGACCTCCGATTTAGACCAAAGTATACGACTATTCAAAGAAAGGTCTCTAAGCAGGCACGGACTAAGCTTGTTTTCTAATGCTTGAATTATGGGAGAAAAAACAAAAAAAAAGTCTCGCCCGTGACGCCATCCTTTTTACGAGCCACTCAGTGGGCGTGGTTACCGCCGAAGCGGGCGAGCGGCAGAAAGCGACGCATGCGCACGAGAGCCTAGAACGTTCCGTCGGAGCGCGCTGCCACGCTGAAGGCGCTACAATAAGGTGAGGCGTTAGCTAAACTCTTAAATTGCCCTACTTGATTATTTGTGTGTTTTTCCTTTTTGCTTGATATACATATGTATTTCTCAACGGTAGTAAAGTATCGTGGGCTTGAATGCGATGGCCTCGATTTGAGTATTTGGTAGCGCCGAGCATGAATGATGCCGTCTCCGCGTCTTGCTTTCGCAAGGCCCGTCTTTTGTCTGCGAAGTGCGGCTGGATGTTCGCGGCTAGCCGTCTCCAGTTAACGTCGGGCTCCAATTAATTCTCTTAAAGCGTTAATTTAACTATACAAGCAAAACATTAGCTGCCCTTTCCCCCCCCCCTCACGGTGTCCTCTGGTTAACGATTGATGTAACTAAACGCGCATTTCATCCCTAAATTCCAGGCTAGCTAAGTTAAACGGCTGCTGTCGATCGGTGCCGTTTAGGAAGGTGAGCTTTGAATAAAATACTATGTAACCGCATGTATTGATTTTAATATGTAAATCTGCGACTTCGTAGAGTCATTTTAGCTGTTTCTGATGCAATTTCTAATTAACAAATTCAACTAGTATCGAAATTATGAACAAATATGGCCGCTTCCGCTTGGGACCTGAAAGACGGATAGCCGGACCTCGGGCACCCAGACGTACAGATGAATGGGGTATTTTAACTGTTGGTTCTCCGTGGCGGGGTTGGTGGGCTCCAGGCGGCCTTCCGAGCGGGTAGCGTCTTATTCAGTCCGAACGAGACCCTCGATGGCGCTGGTTGAAGCGCGGACATGCTGGGCTCGCAGCCGCTTCCTGGAGTGCGCGCGGAAGCCTCGACGGCGGCGGCGCGGAAAGATGCGGTGGCGCGCCGGTGCTTTGTGCTTTTCCGCTTTCTTTTTAATAGCTTGGAAGGAAATAATGATCAATTAAAAATAACGATTTTATTTTCTAATTTGGAGCTAAGAATCATAGCAGTTTTCTAGGAAGACGTTTTCTTTGCTATCCAATTAGATAATACTGCTTTATTAGCTGTTCAGTATTCATATTCCAAACAACTCGTTTAAATTAGCTTAAACGTTTTCAACTATATTTTAAGTATGAAATCCTTATAATACTTTATTTAACTCTATTTCCTAATTACCCAAAATAGTGATTTCTGGTTTCCTATTGTGCTGCTGTGACCTTAAACGTACCATAACACTTTTCTTGTAAATCTGCCTTCTTACAGGGAAAAGAGAAACAAGCTATCATCTAATGATCATGTCTGACGGAGAGGGATTCGTGGTCCGCATCCGGGGACTGCCCTGGTCATGCTCTGTCGATGAAGTCCAGAGGTTTTTCTCAGGTGAGACGAACGCCCGGGTCTGTAAGCACTGAGTGCAGATGCATTGCTGAGCGATTCGGACTGCCAGTCACAGGTATACTAACCAATTGTCAAGCTGAAATGCTCTTATAACCCGTATCTCATGCTTTTCCTGCATGTGACCTGCCACATCAGGAGACTATCAATGTAACAGTGTTAGCTTCACTAACTAAACAGTGCTTTCCGCATGTATCTGATACCATGCGAGCAAAGAGAAAATGCCCAGTATGCGAATGTATGACGTAGGGTCCTTAATGATCTTTCTCCTCCTAGATTGTAAAATTGCTAATAATGGTACGAGCATCCACTTCACTTACACCCGTGAAGGCCGGCCCAGCGGCGAGGCCTTCGTGGAGTTGGAGTCGGACGACGACCTCAAGATCGCCGTGAAGAAGGACCGAGAAACGATGGGCCACCGTTACGTGGAAGGTATGTGTGAATCTTCACGCTCCCCTCGTGTTTGGCCCTTCCGTCGGCACGTCTGACTGGTCCCGTCCTCTTCAGTGTTCAAGTCTAATAGCGTGGAGATGGACTGGGTCATGAAACATACCGGTCCAAACTGCCCGGAGACAGAGGGCGATGGGCTGGTCCGACTCCGTGGCCTGCCTTTCGGGTGCAGCAAGGAGGAGATCGTCCAGTTCTTCTCAGGTATGTTCACGCCACATAACAAGCCTTATGAATGCTTAACGTCACTTGCTGGAATATTGAGTGGTTTCATGTTGATATAGGAATATTTACTGCATGTAACAGTTCAGTACGTAAGTTTTAAGCAAGACAATAGTGAAGGGTTTCTGGCTTTTTTTTGTTTGATATTCTGAATCAAAAATATGTTATATTCCTGGGCAGCATTTAATCTGCAGCTCAGGCATTTGTGGTCAGACCTCTATTATTGATGGTCGTTCTTGACGCAATTTTCCCTGTAGTGATGTTAAGTAATGTAACAATCAGTGCTTAATTCTGACAAAACTGCAGTCTCGACCTGTAGTCTGTCATCTCTAATTGTGTATCAGTTATAAAATGTGTAGAATCTCAAATAGGAAATTCCTCTGGTGTTATTGATGCATTTTAGGTCTCTATTTTTTTTTGTTTTTTAGCATAAAGATAGAGAACATTGTGACTGGGTATGTGATTTAATGCTCCCCGCTGGGGTTATCTGTCCTTGGGTTGAAGGGTTGGAAATCGTGCCAAATGGGATAACATTGCCGGTGGACTTCCAGGGGAGGAGTACGGGGGAGGCCTTCGTGCAGTTTGCTTCACAGGATATAGCTGAAAAGGCTCTAAAGAAACACAAGGAAAGAATAGGGCACAGGTGGGGATGGATGGCTGGACTATATTTTCCTTTTCTTATGGTGTACACCTCCTACAACCTGTCACCTGTCACGGTAATGGCGCACAAAACAAAACACTCATCAGACACGGCTGAAATTCAGTTATAAATCCTGAGCGCAGACACTCAATTAGTGCTGAGCGATCGGTCTCTGATTGGTGCGGGTGCTTTCTCATCCACGGTGTAAAGGGGGCCAAGGGGTTTAAAACTCCCAGAATGCTGCAGGAAACATTTGGAACCATGACACCATTAGCTGTCTTGACATTGACATGCTTAGGTAGGTACTTGCGTCTGTATATATTTACTTAGGTTATACCAAACACGGAAGTATGTTAGTGATGTGCTTGAATGTACATTTACTGCAGGGCACATTTTTAGACTCTGCTAGTAGGACACGTGTAACTGTACGGTTTGTCCCATTGTTGCCTTAACAGGCTGAAAAATCGGGCAATGTATATTGCAGCGAGTCAGCATTCATTGTTTAAGGGGACTTGTATCTATAGAGTGAGTTATAGGGGTGTCGCTCAGCACTAAGACTCGCACACGCAGCATAAGCACACGGATTCATCAGTCATCAGGGGAACCTGGATCCTGCAGTGACAGGTAACTCGGGTTGTGAATCTGCTTCTGATGGAATCGTAACCTTCCTGCACTACGATGGTCATGCACACGGTTGCTTAGGTCTTCCCAGGTAACCATAAGAAAAGTTTTACTCCTGACTCACATTTTAATACGGTCATTCATGACACGGCTACGCGTTTCCTCCTGCCCAATATTGTTGATTTTTATTTTTTTGTTTTTTTGTTTTTTTTGTGATGCATTCATATAAGGCTGGGAGGAACAGGACCAACACGCTGCCTGAAGCGACCACTATGAAACTCGATCCTTATGTCCGTAAATCTCATGCACAAGTAGAAGGACTTAAGACGCAGGGGCTCCCCGGTCCCGGTTGTTTCTAACTTGCTCTCTCCGACACGCTCTCAGGTATATAGAGATTTTCAAGAGCAGTCGCGCCGAGGTCCGGACGCATTACGAGCCCCCACGCAAAACCATGGCCATGCAGCGGCCCGGGCCATACGACCGCCCGGGGGGTGGGCGTGGGTACAACAGCATGGTCCGCGGAGGCTCCTTCGAGAGGATGCGACGCGGGGGCTATGGTGGAGGTGAGCGGGGAGCCTGTCTTTGGTGAAAGTCCCGTGTAGATTAAGGATGTCTGTCCAGTTTGTTGCGTCTTGGCTGCAAATCTGTTTTGCTTTGAGTGATATGTACATTAGATCCCAGTTAAGTGAAATTTGAGAAACTCAGTAAGTGTTCGAGGTTAATTTATAATGGTGGAACAGCCTGTGTCCAGCCCGTAAATGTTCGTTAGTTCTTAGTGTGTAACAGCCTTAGTTTACTCGGTTGCATGATTAGCACTTTCTATTTGAGCTGCCATCAAATTTAACTTGGGTTTAATAATATTGAAATGAGGTTTTGCACAGTTGTAATCAAGGGGACTGGATTTAAGCTTCTCAATAACTGCTTCTCCTCCGTTAAAATCGCACTGTTGATGTCAAAGCAAAAAGGGTTTCCCTCGACCGAGAGTGAAAAGCACATATTGGCCTCTGAGACTGCAGTGTGAGTGGCTGGTGATGAATATCTGTGCGAGCTGGTTTTGACCAGTGTGGTCTGTGTTTTTGATCTAAACCCTTGAGATTCTTTGTTTTGCCCTCTACTGGTCTGTTTGAGAGAGTATGTAAGTTTGGGTTCAGTGCTTTGGACTTTGCAAATTTAGTGGTCACACATGACTACAAAACATCTGCCTTGGCTTCCCGTTGCCTTGCTGTTTGGAGGTTGAAGCTGAAGGGATGTGAAAATGTGAAACCTCTCTGTGCCTTTTAATTACCTCTAGTTTTAATTTGGGTATCTTCGTAACCACTGTCCTGGTTTTAGGTTACTATTTATATTCAGTAGGATATTGGAGATTTTTAATTTTTTTTTAAAAGGGTTTTTTTCCTGTTGAGTTGCTGTTACTTAAATCTTGAGTTAATCAGCGCCTGGGGTCTCATTTTGTAGGTCTGTCAGATGGGCGCTATGGCGACGGGAGCTCCTTCCAAAGCACAACGGGTCATTGTGTGCACATGAGGGGGCTTCCCTACAGAGCCACGGAGACCGATATCTACAGCGTGAGTCTTCCAGTCTTTAAGAACATCTGTCGGAAAGTTCTGCGCCAACCATAGCTCAGTAGCAGCCCTTGACCACTTGCATGGCTAAAATAAAGCGATTTAAGGCTCCTTCATTTACATTGCAGTTCTTTTCGCCCCTGAACCCGGTCCGCGTTCACATTGAGGTTGGTCCGGATGGGCGCGTCACCGGTGAGGCGGACGTCGAGTTCGCGACCCACGAAGATGCCGTGGCGGCCATGTCCAAGGACAAGGCTAACATGCGTAAGCTCGCTGTTTGTGTTGAGGGGCAAGTGCACGAGTGCCGGTCTGTAAGCCTGTCAGATGTAGCTTGTTCAGTCCTTCTGGTATCTTAATCTGTCGTCCTTCTAGTCTGAGATTGTAACCACTGTGGACCCCTTTCAGAGCACCGCTACGTGGAGCTATTCCTGAACTCGACAGCAGGGGGCAGCAATGGCGGCTACGGCAGCCAAATGATGGGCGCCCTCAGTGAGTGTCTGTCTGCCTTTGGCGGGTGATATTAACTTTTTCCTCCTGGTTGCGCCCCCTCATTCTCGCCGTCCTGTTCTCTACAGCCAACCAGTCTTCCTATGGACCCAGCAGCCAGCAGATAAGCAGTGGCTACGCGGGGGGGTACAGCAGCCAGACCAACATGGGCGGCTACAGCGATTATAGTAAGTGTCGGGGGGGGGGGGGGGGGGGGGGGGGGGGGGGGGGGGGGGGGGGGGGGGGGGGGGGGGGGGGGGGGGGGGGG
>JAODUD010000048.1:5733728-5746293 GCA_026784285.1 Stomatorhinus walkeri | reverse complement strand
CCCCCCCCCCCCCCCCCCCCTCGCTTGCCATAATCGTTTCTACTTGACCGGACCTATAGGAGCCCAAAGATGCAGGACAAATCAGAAAATGCTATATTATTAACTGAAACCAAAAAAGGTAGGTACTTATTGAATCTCATGGCCTTGTTACTGATTGGACACTGAGTATCAAACAGGGCCCTGGCTTCTGTGATGTAGCATAGAAAATGCCAGTTTCCTGCTTGTCCGGGTTTGCCCCGTTGTCGTTGATTTCGGAAGTGTTGTGCGTATCGAACCCGTCGGTCCTTAAGTGTCAATTGCTGTCTCCTGTTAGGTAATCAGAGCGGAATGAACAGCAGCTACTACGGCAGCGGCAGCAGAGGCTCCATGGGCTTGAATGGCATGGGGGCTGGGTGGGGCATGTAAGGCCGCGGGGGTGACCCAGGTTGGGGGTGGTGTTGGGGCGCAACCGGCACTAACGTTAAAGGGCTCCAGAGCTGCTCAATGTCTGTGAGGGGGGTGTTTTCTTTTGTTTGTTTTTTTTTTTATGCTTTGCATCAGTAAGTGGATGGAATTTCAATAATGAAATGAGCCGTAATCATTTCATTAAAGCTTTGCATCAGTAAGTGGATGGAGTTTCTGTATATACAGGGTTGACATTTTTCTACGGTGTACGTGAAGAAGTTGGCGTAGTCTGACGATGTGTACCCTTATTTTACAGGACTTGTACAATTCGTCTGTGTCTAAAGTATAGGTTAGTCGAGTTGAGGCATATCTTGGTCTTTCGGACCTTGATTTCCGTGTCTGCAGTAGATAAACTTAGGTAGCAAGACTGACTTAAATTCATTTGTAAATATGGTCAACTTTTTGTTTCGGAGTTAAATGTCCAGCCTTTTTTTTTTTTTTGTCTCAATGTCAGCGACCTGGAACTTGGTGTGAACGTGGATTTTTATATCGTGAGAGAGCATGTTGGAACAGCCTTTTTAATACACTTTGCAATTTTGGAGACTGGGCACGTTGGGATTTTGTCTGTGATGCAGTACAAACTAATCATTGTGTTCCTTCTACTGTAATGAAGCTTTAATCCCTCCTAAATGGTTTGTGATCCTGTTTTGCACACAGTAAATAAAATTGTTCTGTGTACACACAAGTGTGTAAGTGCCCATCCTTGTGGTTCCTTCTTTAAAGATTCTGTTAATACAGTTATACTCCTGGATTTGACTTGTACCGATCAGAAATCAAGACAGACTGGTAAAAAAATAAACTGCATAAAAGCATGTAACCCTCAAACCATAAATATGACATGAAAGGACCAGCAGAGGAATGGAATGCAATGCACATCTACGTACTTTTCTGCTCTTGTGGCGGCTTTTGCTTTTCGGTGTTGGTAACATACTGTCTCTTGCATGATTTCTAACATCGTGCTTATTACGAAATGACAGAAACAGGTATCCTTGCTGGCTTTTGTAATACACGTTCGTGCCCTCTTGTGCAATTGATTGTAACTGGTGACGGGCACTGCTCCGGGTGCGTAAACGGTGGTGTGGTCAACTGGTAGTATCATGGGTTATACCTTGGGTGGTCGTCGGTTATCGACAAAGTACTCGGAACAGTGAATGGGAGTTCTCGATCTTATGGTGAATTTTTCCAAGGCTTTATATTCAGGGAGGAAGAGTGGGTCCAGACAGATTATAGTACAATGATCCACAGTTAAAACCTTATTATCCCGAAATATACATCACCCAGTTTGTACGCATATCTAGTGTGTGTAGTTTTTTTCCCAGAACCGTTGTAAGTGGTCTGTGGTTTTGACCTTGCACTCAACGGCTCATTAAATGCTAGGTCATGCATTATTAGGAAACTAGAACATATTGAAACTCAACAAAATCACACGTATTTCCTGAACTATAACAGGACTCCTGCATTAATAGTACGTAGATCGGAGCGTGAATATGGGTGTTCCAAAGCGAAACGTTGTGAGTCCCGTTCACCTTGAAAGACATGTTAACCTAGCTTAGTCCACCAAGTGTCGCTATAAGACGCTTGTTTCAGGAACTGAAATTTGAACAACCGTGCAGTGTGTGTATGTGTATTAATGGTCGCAGAATCAGAAATCTTAGATTATCTCGAAATAAATTGTGAGACCGCACATGACCACACAACGACAGAAATAGACAGTACTACATTAAACATTGTTGATAATGCGAAATGGTCATAGTCTACCCGCAACCCTGAATAGGGTCCATGGTTTCAGAAGATGGATGGATGGATATAATCTATTCCTCAAAATAACTAAAAGCAGAGTCACGACCCAGTAATTGTACAAGGAAGTTGCCTATTTTTTAATACCTTCATTTTTCATTCCAGCCTATTCAGTGCGGGTTACGCCAGTCCAGGACAGGTAGAAAACGCACATCCAGTCAGAGGACTAGTATACCAAACCCGTCACCCTCCACGTGCGAGGCCTCAAATAAAGCAAATGTCTCCGGGGTTATTCAGAAAGATAAGGCGGGCTCTTGAGAATTGCGTTTCTGCATTGTTAGTTATGGTGATGAAGCGCACCGAGTAGGCCTACGTGAATGCAAGCAGGTTAAGTCAAAACGGGGTTTTATTGTGACGCCAATAATATTCAGTAAACAAATCTCACTTGCGATTCACAAGACACTCGTCGATTCTCCTAATGGTACTTTTTGTGATTCTCATATGAGAAACATGTAACATTTTTTTGTCAATCTATAGAATTACAAGTATCTAAAACGTTTTTGTATTAAAAAGAAAGTCCAAGCTACAGATTCATAATATTAATGTAAATTACTGCATGAGCATATCCCGATCAGTTAGTTTACGATCAGTGCAGTATCCCACGCACTCATATTGGGTATGTCTCAGCTGGGAGGGCATCGCGACAGCGATGGTCGGATTACTCAGGACATTTCAATGAATTCTTAACACTGTGCTTGCTTACATATTCAGGGTTTCCACCTCTCACGCATCTGGCGTGACACAGAACATCTTACGGCAATTCTATATTGTTCAGTTATAAACCTACATTGGCTACATCACAAGATTTATTACAAGGTAATAAAAGTGCTACATCCACGTAAATGCATGCGCGTGTGTGTGATTTGAATCGAATTGAAAATCTCACGCCAGCTAGTTGACCAAAGTTGGCGACCCTGCTAGTTATTCATACATTCATGCATCAACACAGAAATAGGGCTACATTTAAAGTGCACTTGCATATATTTAGTAAACACATTTTTCCAAAGCAACATATAAATAAGGTAGATAATGCACGTGACGTATTATTAATCACAGAAATACATCCGCAGTTAGTCTACATTTATTTATTTAGCACACCCGTCCAAAAGTTTACAACGCATTTAATGTTCACACTATTTATTCAATAATATATTATCCCACAATTTCAAATTGCATTTTAGATAGACCTAAAACAACAATTTAATTACGTATTTTTGTATGGAGTCTTGCGTATTATTAAAATGATAACTTATGGAAATGTATTTGACGGGGCACTGAATATACCTAGATAAGATGCTTAGATAAGATATACTATAAGATAATGGATTCCAGTGTAACATATGACTATTTTTTCTATAGAAATGAATGTATTTAAAATGATCACCTAAAACCGAATTTATCAAACATATAGGCCTAGCCGAATACGAACTTGATGTGTTTCAAATTAAGTATACTGGTTGAGTAGAGGCAGTTTAATTAAATGAGGCGTGGCCACGGTTCATTGGGAGGAAGCTTATATATATATATGCTTGGACGGACGGCTGAAGCGGACTTTTCACTCTCATTATAGCCCGAGTGGTTCGAAGCAAGGTTACTCCGCGCAAGGACTCCCACGGAGGACGCTTAAGCGCAGGAAATACATTTCTTTTTGGAAGAAAGCTGCCATAACTTTGGCGAGGCGGCCGGCAAAATCACTTTCATATACTCGGAATATTATATTGCGTTTTCTTGAGAAGGATCACGAACAGAAACGGAAGATTATGGAGTTACTTAAAGTTCTCCTCTTGTTCGTCCTCTGCTTCGGTAAGTAGAAACATGGTTGGCGACCGTCTATTAATAGCGCTTAAATCATCGTTTTGTTTATCTTTTTAGTGAATTTATAGAAGGAAAACGTACGAACCGCTTAAAGGAAGCGGTCGGTTTGCTCATCAGATGTTTCTGTCCGTCATTGGGAAATGAAACGCAACTTGCAGAACTTTTTTTCATAATGATGTAACTAATTTTTTGTGTTGTGCTCATTGTTAATTAGGGGAGTGCCGCTTATTAAAATAGCAGATATTAGTGGTTCATAGTTTAAACATTGCTATAAATATCAACCCGACTTCAGCAGTTCATCACCCGCTAATATTATGTGAAGGTGTACACTGTTTCACATGGTTGTAAGTTAATATTAGCGCCCCGGGATGCCTACAGTCATGGTCAGACGTTTGAACTGCTGTGCTGTGTCTGTTTTGCAGTCATGGTCTTGCTCGCCGGCAGCGCCTCCGTAGGGCAGCACGACGCCGAAAAGCCGGCTGAGACTGCGGTGATCAATCTGCTGAGCCCTTCAAACGAAGGCAGGCCTGTGGATGACAGGGGTGAAGTGCCATATGAGCACTTTGAAGACTATAACGAAAACCTTTCTGGAGATTATGAAGCCGAACTTCCTAAAGGTATTAACAATCGGACTGGAATGAGTGAAGTCACGTAAGAAATCGGCTATTTGCGTGTGGTTGTGGTATGAAACCACAGAGCAACGCGGTTAACTTCCTCAAGGAATCAAAGAATGGTGAAAAGCTTGGGGAACCATTTTAGTCAAGAATCCTTCCGTGGAAGGACAGTCAGATCGGCAATTATGCAACATGCAACGAGCTTTTTTCACGCTTATACATACTTGAGTAAGGACCTGCACAGCTTTTCAATTGGTGATCCATGCTATGAATGCTTGTAGTTAATGGGCATACGTGTATCTCGACAGTCCACGTAGTAATGGTAATGACTGGTATAAAATGTCTTCACAGTGGCTTTCTCCATGAAGCCTAAGGATTCGGCGGGAGTCGCTAACAAAGACGGGAAGAAGAAGGGTAAAGGCAGGAAGAGGAATCCATGTCGGAGGAAGTACAAAGATTTCTGCATTCATGGGGTCTGTCAGTACCTGGTGGAGCTGCGCTCAGTGTCCTGCATGTACGTGGACCCCCCCTGATTATTAATGACTTTGCCATTTGCAGCCGTAACTCTCTTGCCCCCCTTTAGTGTGATCTAAAGTTAGTCCTTCTGTTGACCTTGTGCAGTATATTGCTAGACCCTCCCAGGAAGGGTCTAGAAGGTTGGCACATGTAACCACTTGCCTGAAGCAATTCCTTCAGTGTAAGCCAAGTATCTGGAGTATGGGGTGTTCTGTCCTGGTCGGGTGCGGCAACAAGGGGTTGGCCTACAGAGCTATGATATAAACTAACCAATCAAGACCAGGATTGGGAACTGCACCTTGAGCTCAATGAATGGGCAAAATGCGATTCGACTAAGTGTACAAGATGCATTTCACTGTTGCTGCTTTTCTCATTGTGATTGGCCTTGAACAAGGGTGGAGGATTAGTTTCAACATTGGTGGGGGGCCAAATCAGCCCCTAAACACACATGGCACTTCCACATTAGTAGGGATGTGTCATTACAAACCATACCCAAATGTATATCCTTGGGGTTCAGTGACTCACAGGTGCCATTCTCATGTAGATGTACTGCAGGATACTCTGGAGAGCGCTGTCACCTCTTCAGCCTGCCGGTGGGAACTGAAAAGAGCGGCTATAACAGGACGACTGCGCTGGCTGTCATGGCGGTAGTGCTGTCTTCCCTGTGCCTCATCGTCATTGGCATTCTGCTGGCGCTCAGGTCTGTCTCCCTCTGACGGCTGATTTCTGTCCTCATTTTGCCTGTTCGTCGACCTGCTTTCCATGAAACCTTTTCCAACGCTTGGCTAAATTCTGTTCCAGGTACCACAAGCGAGGTGGTTATAATGTGGAGACTGAAGAAAAGGCGAAACTGGGACTTGCCTCGCACAAGTGAACAGGAAGAATGGTGAGCTCTGCAGTCTGAGTGCTCTCTTGGGGTCAACAGTTTGTGTGCGTGGCAAGAGTACTGTAACAATGGAGGGGAAAATGAGATGTATCTGTATTGGGCCTGTATGTTGTAACCAGACTATTTCTCACAGTGTATTTTAGGAAAGCAAATGGAATTTCTACCTCAATGAAAAATGGAGAAGTGAAATGCCAAAGCAGATCTGTTTGGGACAAAGGGACAACTTGTGTGGTTGATGTGACTGCTGCCAATGAGGACCCAAGACTGAAACCTGGAAGTCTTCGGTGTCCACAGATGGGACGTGGCAGCGGTGTCCCACAAATTAGGGTGTACACTGTCTTTAAACTGAATGGACGGATGAACAGGCAGAAATGAGGAACGATGCGTGCTGCTTTTGGCTGTTACGTTTCCCTGTCATGGGAAACATGTGATATCCTTTTTTAAGAAAGGTCTTTATTTGGTTTTGAAAGTTGTGCTGTCTCCCTCTGCTCCTTTTTATAATTGTAAAACTCTTAATTTATTTATTTAAATAGTGATCCTGCTATTTATTCACTTCACACATTGTCGAGATGCACTACCAAACATGCCAGGATTGTCTTTTTTACTGATACTAAAGTGATATTTTAACTAAATAAATGCATTAATTGAATGCTTTACCTGTGGTTTACAATGATTCTTCATCATAATTGACTCTTAGCATTTTCACTACAAGTCTTGGAATGCTGCAGGGTATTCCACCAACAGAATGTTCAGCTGATTAGTGCAGAGTAGATGGCGAGGTGGAGGAAAATTGTCACCTTAACTACTACAATGTACTACTGCGTCTTAAATTGTTGCTTAATGCTGCTATTTCTGTGCTTATCTATACTACTAGACAGTCTGCCAATGCTCTTAACTGATACTATGAACCAGTCCCTGAAATTGTTGGATTTCACCTTAACATTCAAATCATCCTACAAATAGCCATTTGTATATCAAATGTGAAATAAATCCCAAGTTCAAAATTACACTCCAATTTACATTTTGTCACGTCATGCATTTTCATATTGCCACACAGTGAGGAATCAAGGAATCAATGCTGATGGCGTGTGAAGTTGTCACTTACAAATCAATGAGCAGGTTACTGCATATATATATATATACACACACTAAAGGCTTCCAAGAGCCTTTGCTGAAGCCATTTTTATCCACTTGGGGGGGGTGGGCATAAGCTGAATAGTGACAGTCCACCATTGCTGTTTCTGACAGGAAGTGGTCTCAGGAAACACTTCCTTTTGCAATAAGACACAGCTGTGGGATGTGTTGTATAGATCCTTTTTTGCCTTTATTTTACCAGGAAGTCCCATTGAGTTAAATCTTTCACAAGACAGACCTGGTGGAAGTAGTGGTGGTGCAAACTTGCATCCTTGGCGATGATTAAAAAAATAAATAGTACAAATATGCAGCAGTTATGGAAACACAGAGTGTACTACCCAGCAAGAGATAAGTTCAGAAACGTGCCTTTCTAGTCTTTTTTTTTTTAGCGTTTGTTCCACTAGCATAATTGTATGCTGGCCAGACATTCCTGACCACTATGAAATCTGGTAAGAAAGCAGCTTTGCACTGATTCCAAAGCAAACAAACAAAAGAGCACGAACACAATAAATGAGCGCTCATGATGTAAATGCGACCTCACTGGGCACCAGAAACATCAATCGAAGGGCTACTGTTCTTTGGGGAATGTAATGCTGACGGGGGAGAATGGCAGAAAAGCTATTTACATCATTTTTCATTATAGTCTATATATCCATCCATCCATCCACACATATGAAGTAGTGTGATTGAACAAAATGAAAGCTCGCGAACCGGCCGCCCCCCCTTTGAGTTTCGCACTCAGTGCGCATGCTCTCTCATTTGCAACATGGCGGCCCCCGTAGACCTAGAGTTGAAGAAGGTACCTTGCTCCTTTTTCTGCCTTTATGTATTATGAGATTATATATCACGTTCTGTGATTTCAGTAAAATACGATGATCAGGGCACGTTTAATGTGGAGGATAATGTCGTTAAATACTTAGGAAAGGGAGCGCTAGACGGTCGCGTGTGCGACGCGTCATTGGCGTGTCGCACGGTGCCTTTTGTCACTGATTGTATTAATGTCTTCAGCGGGTATATTTTTGTATAAACCCAGCAGAGATGCTTATTAAGTGCTATGAAATACTACGTTTATATAGACGTGTTTACAAAATGTGCTATATTTTAACACGCTTAGTCGTAATTGATGTATAAATAACACCGTTTATTTCACGACACATTCGCGAATTTAATTAAAAGGCATGCGTCTGCTCGTTATAATTGACATTTGCAAGTAGTGTAACTAACTAACAGGAAATGGGTAACGATCTGCTTAAGCCTTAGACGCTACTCTGTGCCCCCTCTTGACAGCATTCAAATCGTTCAGGAAACCCAAACCCCGTCCTGTGTCCCGGTTTGAAAGCGAGCTGCCCGCCAGTACTAAAATGTGGAGTCAGTTATCAGGCCTTAATTTCTTTAACATGCGTCTCTTCTTCCAGTAAAGCATGTCACCGCCTTGGCGGCATATCTATAGTGCATCGTTTACATCAAGGCAATATTTATGCCCTTACGTGGAATCACGTATTGCGGCTTCTTATTCCCTTTTGACCAATTGTAATAATTTTTCCTTTAGCTAATATATCACATCTGGCGTGTCGCTCACGCAAGACATCATACGGCAAATCTGTATTATTCCATTATAAACCTAAAATTAGCTACACGAAAAGCGTTGGAGTGGTTTGTAAAGCCTACAGACGATTTGCTAAGTAATAAAACTTCCATAGGTGTAACACGCCAGTCAGCTGAGCAAAGTTGGCAACCCTGATGTCATATTAACTACATTATCCATCCATTATACATTATAACTACTCCATTATTTTGCATCTATTATTGTTACACATAACATCACTTTGCATTCATGTATAGGCGCATTAACGGCGTACTTCGGATTAGATTTATGTGCAATGACACCCGCACGGCCGGTTGCAGGCTTTCGCCGAGCTGCAGGCCAAGATGATCGACACGCAGCAGAAGGTGAAGCTGGCCGACCTGCAGATCGAGCAGCTGAGCCGCGTGAAGAAGCACGCCAGCCTGACGCACGCGGAGATCAGCGCGCTGCCCGACCGCACGCGCATGTACGAGGGCGTCGGCCGCATGTAAGTGTGCAGGCGGCGTTTAACCGGAGCAAAGTCACGTTTTTGCAAGTCACGTTTCATAACGGTCATTCAGATGGCGCTTCGCTTCAGACTCAATCCGCCACGGGGCAGCAGCACGTGGTAACTGGTTTCAAACTGGCTCCTCTTCCAGGAGCTGCATCTCAAAACCGGTACAAGAAGTAAAATGTCTTGTGTTCCGTGACACGTTATTTTTATTCGTGTTTTTGAAGAATCAGATCGCCTTTTCTGTAGCTGTGAAGGAGTTTTGCTTTGGTCGGTAATGATGGAGTTGTGCTGAGGGCATAGATGTTCTGATTATGGCGGCATGGTCACACATCTCCTGAGCTCGGGGCTGTGTCACGGTAGGAGGAGATGGATTATTTTTGGAGAAGGTGGTTACTGGATAGTTCGTCTAGGAGCCAGGAGAACAATAAACCATTTCTATTATGATTATGCAGTGATTCAAACATTTGGAAATGTCCCTGTGTACATTGTACACGACAGACGAGTTGATCTGGAAAGTGCCATCTGGTTTTTTGCTAAGCCGAATCTATTTGTGGTCGCCTGAGTCTTGGCACACCTTTTGGCAACGTGTAAACAGTGATAGCTCCTGTCATTGGAATCGTCCTGTAGCCTGGGGATTCACATGACATATTCTTCTTCAGCAATGTGAATATTTTATGCTGTCTGCCGTTTGTCACTTTGCTGGTGGATTCGTCCGTAGTAATTTCACGATGCTACCAGGCAATCAAGCTATACAGCAGTGACAGTGGTCTGCAGGGGATCTGGCCGTGAAATGGTTTGACGAGGTGCGGGTTGGTTACAGCACTAGATATTGAATATGGATATAGCTAGTTGGGGTAGCTAGTTGGCCTCACGTCTTCAGGTGACTGTGGTCATGTGTGCAGAGCAGTGGATGTTTTACTTTGGAGTTTATATTTCTAAAGTAAGGCTAGATGCCAATAGTCTTAATGAATCACTATGACATGAATCTCCTGTCAGCTTTCATGCCTCCAGGGACCTTGGGAATCTCCCCAATTTGTCTCATTTTGACTAGTTCCACACCCGTCCTGACACCCGTGTAAGGCATGCAGCCGCGCTTAGTGGTGTCGACCGGCCCAATGAATGGACTTTTTTTTTCCCCTCGTTGATTCCTCCTGTGTGGTCTGAGAAATGGCCAGATATGACTAGAGGAGCATCTCGAGCTTGGTGGTCATGAAGGGGGGGGGGGGGTGGTCACCCCGTTAGGGGGCCACTGGACACGCTGCTCACAACAGAGGAATGCGGAGGGTCATTCTGAGAATGTTTGAAGAATGAATGTCTAAACTCCAAAAAAACAGAATTAGCGTTACACAGAATGCTGCATGTTCTCTGCCTGATGTTTGAGTACCTCATGTAAGGGCTTGGCTGTGATGTGCCAGTTTTAGTCGTTTTACTCATCTGTGTCATGTACACAAAATGACAACATGACTGTTTTCTTTCTCTTATGTTCACGGCTTCTACCTCGTAACCCTCAATTAATAGCGAGTGAAACCGCAGTGAGTTTGGCTTCAGTTCATGCCCGTCGCAACACTCCGAAACCATCCTTCGTTTCTAATAGTTTTCCACATGCAGTCCTTGCTTGTAAATAGCTGGAATGCACCTCTGTGTGTCCCCCCCCTTAATCATGGAGGTGGGAGAGTCAATGGTGGCAGTTTTATGGGAAGCGAAAAGGGGAACGTCTTTACCTTTGTATGGAAAATGACACCAGCTCTTGCAGAGTTCAGTTCCAGATGTTAGGAGCCACGGTAATAGGAGAAGTGTGAGTAAGTTTGCAGTGTCATAAAGCCTTTGGTGAAACCATAGCAACAGATTTGGCACAGTTATCCCTCAGCAGACATCGGTGCTTATGTAGATGTTCTGCTAATAGCCGTCAACCTGATCTGGTAATAGAGTTACAATACAGATGCCATCTTAAAGACCCTTAAGCATGCATTTCTGGTATTGTGTGATAATGATCTTTAACTATTGATATTTGCAGCCGATGAATATTCACTCTGCTTTTCTCTGGTTTATCCTGACCTCTGTTCAATCTACAGCAATAATATGCCGTTGTTCTGTCACCATGGCTTCAGAAAGAATTTGTTGCTCACTCAAGCAAGTTCCGAATAAGCAGTGCAGGCGAATCCACAAACTTCCCAAAGGAAGGTACCCAGGCCCCCCCGTTCTAGTATAATTGTAAATAATTATTTTTGAAAATCAGTTTTTTTTAAGAGGCTCTGTGTATGAATATAGCTAATGCTGACCTTAAACCGAATGATTTAACTGTTGCAGACAAATTTCCAATATCGGAATAAAAGCATGAGAGTGTTGCTAGGGTCGCGACACACTCCTGTCACCTTGATCGTTTGGTGGCCAGTATAGCTGTCTTAAGTCAGTCTTTGTCCAGCCTTGCCGTTCCATTAAAGTCAACCGTGTTTAATATTATAATATGTCTTTAGTCTTGGCTCATGCTAATAATGACGTGGACATTGCAAAATGACATTGTGCTTTTGTCCAGCAAAACCCACGTCTAAGGTCAGTGGCTTATGTCCTGCTTCATTGATGTGCTCGCGTTTTTCCACCCTGGGTAGGAGCATGTTTGTTTTCTCGGGTGAGAAGCGATCCAGCTTGCCATTTGGACATGCCATTGTAATAGCAATCCACCATAGATCTTGCGCTGCTGCTTTTTAAAGGTGAGGCGATGAGCCAATCTGATTGGTTCAGTGCTCGTTACGCCCAAAACACACGTCTGAATAATTAAGAGCGTTAGGATACCCTTTTTATGGCTTGCGCTAGTGCAAAGTGTTTTTTTCTGCCGTCAAATGTTAGATGTGCTTTGCGCTTTATGGTTTGTGTTAGTTTATCAAGAAGAGCCCAGGGTTTAGTATTTTCGTAATCAGTGTTTTAATGGATAGCAGTTTTGAGATGATAAACTGACTGGAAAATGTGATTGACGCAGAAGAATAGATTCCTCTTCATGAAGTTGCCCAGGTCTACTGATTGTTTTTGTTTTTCTGGGAAAATTGGGAAAGGTAGTTTCTCTAAGGAAATGACACATGGCGCACTGAACTCTCCCCCTGTAATCAATGCGTGTTCCATGACGTTTAAGACAAAATTACTTCTGGTAAAAAGGGATCATCGTGGATGTTGAGGTTGCATGCAGCTGCCAGACGGACTTTCCTACTCTTGACCGCTGTGTAAACGGCACAGTGGGGTGAGCCTGTGTTATGTGCATTAACCACCCCCAGCGGCTCCCGCTCAGTTAA
>JAODUD010000048.1:5675468-5691278 GCA_026784285.1 Stomatorhinus walkeri | reverse complement strand
CCGGTGTCCCCTGAATGGACCAGTCTGATGGCTTCACCCCATGTCAGTCTCTGGTGGATTTACCCGGCGGGGGCAGATCGGCTATATATTAACGCCTCATCTGCCTGTATGTGTTTCCTGGAGGGGGAATGTGGAGATAATCTCCCCCCCCCCCATCCTGCCAAAAAGTTTCTTATCAGATGTAATTATGCTGGCTTTCTGTTTGTGTGGAGGGGGGCAGGGATGCCTTCTGTTTTTTCATTTTTTAAATGCTAGTTTTGTTCTGGAAGACAAGTCAGTGCCTTTAAAGGTCTAACAGAATATCACTCTGCTTTGAAGCAGCCCCCCTATTCTTCATGTTGCCCATTTTGCTCTGAATCAGTTGCTGGGATACGGTGGCCTGTGTTTTGGGAGGGTGGGGGGGAGGTGAATGCTGCTCCTCTCGCCAGCTGAAGGCCCCCCCCCCTCCCACCCCACAGGCAGTGCTGTAATCCCCTTCGGGGTCCAGGACTAATGTTAAAGCCCTCACCGACCGTCACGGCATGGATTCGGGGAGTGAGTGCAGCAAGGAGGAGTGGAGCAGGGTGGGTTTGAGATGGGTTCAGGGATGGGGAGGCTGACAGGAGTAAGGAGATTATACGCTTGGCTGAAATCCCCAGATTACAGGACCCGTGGTATGAGGGGACTGGGCAGGCCCGCTGGGCCAGATGGGACCTCATCGTGGTTCAACTAGGAGGTCCTCCGGAAAAGATTTACTGCAGCTTCCGAGATCGGAGGCTCGGCTAACAGGAGGGGGGGGGTAAGTCCAGGGGTAAACTGACCTGCAGTATCAGTCATGGTGTCAGTCGGTTATTTTCCAAACTCTAGATTAACTGGTATATATCGAAGCAAGTAGTCGGATAAAAGTGCCGCAGTGCTTTGTGTAAATACTCGCGTGACGTGTTCCGCTGCGAAGCTTGCTTTGGATAAACACAAGAAACTGGTAATGCAGAAACCGGAGTCGGTGGTCTTCACACACAAGCTTGCTTCTCTCTCTCTCTCGCTCTCTCTCAGTTTCAGTCCCATTCACATGGCGGTCAGGATCCATAGCTGTGTGCTGGTGCAGATTGTCACACGACCAAAGGCGTAAATGTTACAGCAGCATGACTTAGTCCTCCACCTTCTGTAGTCACATGGATTGTTCCAGATAAGTCGAGCCCCTATCTTCATGGCGTCAAGTGTAGGCTGGTCTCGAGATGGTTTCACGGCGGGGATTGGTCAGCTAGGGAGGGGCCAGCTCCATCCCGGCCACCCGTGGTCTGTGCAAACGTTTGTTTTGGCTGAAGTGTCGATGTAATCAGCCCGATTTGTGAGTGTAGACCCATTGAACCATTTTTTTTTTAGCTGCTGAAGAACCTTCTGGAACAATTGGACACTGAAGCTGTTATGATGAGGCTTGGTGTGATATGAGGGCCTTGGTGGAATGTTTTGTCACAAGTAAGGAGTTATTTTAGGATGCACGTTTACTCAGTTTCTTCGTGGTTCTTTCTGCATTCCCCCCCCGCCCTTGATGAATGGTTGTCTCCCGGCTGCGCCCGAGCCTGAGCTGTGTACGTCATTTGCATTCCTATCGCATCCACCCCTCGCTCAAACAGAATTCCTTTTGTTCACCCCAATCACATACCAGGTTGCCACCATAGACCAGCTTCTTCTCTGAGGTGGAGTTGCAGGCCCAGCCCATTTTCACCCCTACATTTGCTGACCCTCAGTTTACTCAGAATTACTCATTGCCTGGTACTCGGTACTCAGTACTCATTACTCGGTCAGTGATTTTTAGTATCTGATCAACCCTGATAAAAATTACGAATTGCGATGAGCAAACCCTGGGTTTCTCTGTACGCGTGAATCCCTAGTTCAACTCTGAGTATTATATTCACCCCCCACCCCAGAAGGCCTGTCTTTGTGCCACTTTTATTTTGAGATTCCTACCCCATTATAATCCATTTTGTCTGCTGCTTGCATGTTTACCTGCAATTTACCCTGAAAACCAAGGACCACTGACACGCCAGCCTCTGCTGGAAGCTGATTGGTCCGCGGAGTGCTCCCTCCCGGTGTCACTCGCAGGTTCAAAACGCATCATTGGCTATTGATAAGGCTCCTCCGTGTGAATTATGACCCCTCGTCTCCCTTAATATAACCTCTGACATCAGTGACCCTGTGATTCCCTGCCCCCCCCAGGTAAGTTTGAGGAGAAGGAGGACCGAGTGCCCAAGCTGGAGCATCTGAACGCACTGGGCTTCATGTGCAGCCTGAACCTGGTGCTCGGCAAGCGCGACCTGATCCGCATGGAGCTGCTGCTGCTGGAGAGTTTCGGCTGGAACCTGTGCCTGCCCACGCCCGCCCACTTCATCGACTACTACCTGCGCGCCTCCGTGCAGGAGAGTGACCTGCACAACGGCTGGCCGCTCTCCTCCCGTTCCAAGACGCTGGCCTTCATGGACAAGTATGCCCACTACTTCCTGGAGGTGTCCCTGCAAGGTGAGTCCTTGGGGGAGGTTGATGCCGTCCACCTGCCTGGATGCTTCTGGAGTCGCTCTGCCTGACCTGCCCCCACCCCCCCCAGACCACGCCTTCCTGAGCTTCCGGCCCTCGCAGGTCGCGGCCTCCTGCATCGCGGCCTCGCGCGTCTGCCTGCAGATCTGCCCCAGCTGGACCAGCGCACTGCACCTGCTCACCGGATACACTTGGGAGCACCTGACCCCGTGTGTCGAGTTCATGCTGCTGTGAGTCCCCCCCCCCCGTATATATATGCAGTCGGACTTCAGTTCAACCGGCCGCGGATCAAAAATATTTCAGAACAAATAACATCCCAGAAAGCTGAGAATGTAGAGTTAGAGAGAATGAATTTATCATTTTACTATTTGTATTTTCTCCAAGTATTTGGATGGCTGCGTCTGTACTGAAGATGTGCAGACTTAAGTAATCATGAGATGATTTATAGTTTACTCATGAGTATACTGCAGGGTGCGTGTAAGTTATGTGCAGTTGCTATTTTTGTATCCATGGGGGGGTGGCACTGGAACTTAAGCTCTCCCCCCCCCTCCCTGTTTTTCCCACTAAGTGAAATCGCACGAATGAAATTTCCCTGCCTTGTGCTTCTCCCCCCCCCCCACCCATAGTGCCCACGACAGTGACGTAAAAGAGGCTAACAAGTCCAAATCGGCCCCAAGCCAGGCCATCGTGCAGCCGCGCGGCCAGCCCGCCCCCCCTTCGCCCGCCTCCTCTCTGGACAGGCAGGCATCCGCCTCCTCCCAGCACCTGCTCTTCCACCCGGGTGGCTACGCGCACCTCAGCCAACACTCCGCGCCTGTATCCCAGCTGCACGTGATAGGCGACACCCAGGCTTTGGGGCCTGTGCTATCACAGGACTACCTCCAGTCCCACCGGACGGACCTATTCTCCGGCACGTCAGCAGGGGGCGCCGTCCACCCGTACCCGAACTTGGCATCAGGATTGCGGGCCGTGCCTCTTCAGGGTCCCCTGTCGATGCAGGTGGCCGTCGCCGCGGAAACGCGTCACTGCCTGGGCGTGGCCTACAGCGCCGGATACCTGGGGTCTCGTCACACCTTCGCTGCAGGCTGCTTTGACAGGTGACAGGCGACAGGTGCTGTCACACCTGCGGGGCACAAAGTGTCTCGGTTGCCAAAGGGATTGAACGAGTCTTGTCTGCCCTCCACTCTTTTTAAACCTCAGAAAATGACTATGTGATGATGTAGCTGAAAATATACAGTCCTGCAGATTTAAAAAAAATATATATTACGCGTAAAAGGTTTTCGCCAAGATCCTGCTGCAATAGTCACTTTCATTTTTTTTTTTTAATCTTTAGAAGACGAGCCACCAAGACGGTGTTTTTCAGTCCGGTCCTCAGGGACCCAGTCGGTCCATGTTTTTGCTCCCTCTCAGCTCCCAGCCAGACAGTCCCCATTTTTGCTGCTTCTCAGTTCCTGGAGCAAAAATGCGGACTGTCTGTGGTCCCTGAGGACCGAATTGGGAAACACCACTGCACTGAATATTTCATCTGTCCTGTGTATGACCAGTGTGTCTCCTTGATAATTATATTACCCTGCAAATCGGGACAGCCGGACAATAGATTAACACCAAAGCCTGTCTTGGAGACCTCCTGCCCGCTTTCAGCACAGTCCCCAGCGTCATGAAGACATTTCGATCTTTGGGGCTGTCGAAGAATCTTGGCTTTTTTCCCCATTACTTTCGAAGACCAACCAAATGCAACAGAATTGCCTTAATCTGTGGAAACGAGTTTTAATGCACTGTAAATGTTCCAGTGCTGCTGCCTTACGGTATATAAGCTGCCTGTGACACTTGATTTCATGTAGTGCTGTTTACAGGATGTTTCAGGGACCGATCTGACTACTTGAACACGACGCCATTGATAGTTACCTCTAGTTTTTGGTCGCTTTTTATTCCTCTGGATTTTTTTTCCTACTTATGTTAACTGTAAAATGGGTGGAATTCTGTTTTTTTTTTTTTTTTTTTTTTTTTTTTTTCCCAATCAACATTCAGTCTGATCTGTGAGCTGTAGGACCTTGTTGAATCTGTTAAACCCCCAGATTTGTTGGAAACAATGAGCTGTGTAGGCACACCTGTTCCAGAATTGGGGGGGGGGTGTATATTTTAAGAGGTACCTGTAGTTTACGGAGCGTTTAAGGACAAAGTGAATGTTACAGCCACTCCCACTGCCAAAACCCGAGATCTGTCTGTCTGTCTCTGTGGGGAGCCTTAAGAGATGTAGGTTTAACTTTGCCAGTTTTGTGGGGGGGGGGGGGGGGGTTGTCAGTGCTCAGCTGCATGGCATCACGTGAAAGTTTTTAATTGTGGCTACTGGAGAAGTTTGAAGCCAGACTGCTGAACGACTTGGTACTCTCCTGCATTTTTTCCCCCCGGCTTTCCGGAATTTGTCTCCGAGTAAGTGTAAGGTGAATTATTTGAATACTGGGAGCAGCAGTTTCCGGAGATGGTTCATAGAGCGCACAAAAATTCCTAAAATGATTCCTAAAACGAATCTTAGAACCACAACTCACTTCACGGTCTGGGCCAGAGTACAGTGGTTGTGAGAATACTGAATATACCTTGAACTACCTCAATGTTTTCATCTTTGTTTTACTACTTGTTTATTTGAATTTTACCCATTTCTTTTTAGAACAAGTGTATTTATAATTCACAGTATTTTATTAGAGCTCTGTTCCAGGTTTATTTTAAGCTTGTTTTATATTATCTCTCTACGTTTTTAGCTGAGTTTCCTGTGACTGTTAAACAGACCAGTGTGTCTGTTGTACTGTGTTGAACTGACACTGTGGTGATTGACTGAAATACAGATTTCTGCTAAGAAGTCTCAGGGTGCAATATGTTATTTTAGACAGTTTGGAGAGCTGAACATTTTCATATAAATTCCTGTTGCGTCAACTTTTGACTGTTTTTTTTGTAAACCAAGTAAAAATTTGTTTTATAGATAGCAGAGAAAAAAAAGTCGTTTTGTCCTTTATTGTTGTGAAAATGATGATGAATGTGATCATTACAAATATTCTGGAAATGCTGCAGAAAAATTCAAGAGGCATCTGTTTGATCAAATGCAGCTTTGAAGTCCAGTATTTAACTTTGACGGATGGATGGTTATAGAAGAAAGATCTAAGATTAGTTTAAGTCTGAAGACTCCACTTTTGAGATGTGAAAATGAACATTTAAAAAACATCAGATTACCAAGAATAGCACTGCCTCCTTACACACTGCTGTTTCAGGTTCAGGCGTCACATTTTCATGTTAGTCTTCTCCCAGATCCACTTAGCACAAATCTTTACCTCAGCTGGAGCAACGTTCAGTGTCACTGTTATCTCTGTATATGAAGCAGAAATTAAACAGCCCAGTTACCAATTCATTCCAAACACCATTTATTGGTGAAATCCATGAGAGAACTTCATTTGACTTTTTTTTTTCTTTTTGGAAATCAATGTAGTATGAGATTTATTATTCTGGCTTCAATTATTTAGCTGCCCCTAAAATCAGGGATTAAAACCTCTGAGTTTTAGGATTACCCTGTTCCTTAGTGGAAATTTGGATATTTCTCTCTGAGTATGTGATATGGGAAGTGTTTAAGCAGCAATTTTTTTCCCCCTAATGCTAATTCTGATGGCTGGTTAATCCTCAGTAATTATCCGTACTTGTCAAGATTTCTGAATTTGTAGGAGCGTATGATGTTCGAACCAGAGGCAAAGTTAGAGATGAATGGGGGGGTAATGGCAAACTTATAAAAAGCTTTTCGTGACTTAAGCCAATAAATTACACATTTATTTGGTGGTGGGGGGAGCTAGAAACACTTTAGGCCTAACAATGTCTTAGGTTAGGACCAGTGATCTATGATAAAAATTATAAGCAGAGCAGGGGAGAGAGCGGATGTCCCTTGTTTTTTTTTTTTTTTTTTTTTTTTTTTAACCTGGGGGAGGTGGGGGTGCTGGAATGGAGGCACGGTCACAGCTCATGCTGTGAAGGTGGGTGCTGTTCTCACTGTCATTGATTATAAAGGTGGGGGGTTGCGTCACTAGAGACGCTTCCATTTTTAGGAAGAAGGGGAATATCTTGCTAACTGGGACAGCCCCCTCCCCCCCACTTCTCTCACGTATTCAGCTTGGGCTAACAAAATGTAGGGCTACTTTATTCTCAGAAATGCTAAACGAGTGGCAAAATGAAGCAGAGTGAAGTCTGTATTAGGCAGGACTTGAAATAATTAACTAGCATATAAGCAAGATGTGGTATATACAGTAATACTATTCATATAATTTGAGTATATGTTGTAGAAAGCTTAACTTTCTAATGGATATTAGTGGTCACTAGTGTGTAATAACATGGAAGTCTCAGCGGAAGTTGCAATAACAAAAGAAAGTAAATAATAAACACTTTTGTCGTCCTTAAACTAAATGGATAATTGGGCACACAGCTCCACCGTATGGTTCACTTTATTATTGCTCGCCAATAGAGTTTGCCCAGTCCCACTAGTTCAAAGACTTTCACGATGCATTACAACTCTATGTGTAAAATTACACTTATACACTTACATTTACGGAATTTGGCAGACGCCCTTAGCCAGAGCGACTACATAAGCGCTTAGAAGTCTTAGTGAATACATTCTGAATACAATGGAGGAACACTGATAGATATATTTTAAGAATAATTTCAGTCAGGGGTGTCCGGCAGTCTGGCACCTTTTCCTACACCATATCTTAAAAAAGCGACATTGGTTATATGTATTACTGTGATAACAGTGAATAAAATGAAGATGAATGTTTAAGCATCTTCCCTCACAATCCAACAATAATTATTGGGCTCTTAATTAATACGATAATCTGTCATTCCTTTTTTCATTGAAATTACATCCCTCAGAACAATACACGTATCCCCGAACACGTACAGTCAATGATTTTCCAGCAGAATAAACTCAGAGATAGTTTAAAGAACATTCTTGTCAATATTTTAGACCACAACTTCACAGCAGTGCACAGAGCGCTGTCAACATCATCCCCAGTCAGCTGAAATCATGCAATTTAATATATCCAGAGCATTTACTGAAATAATGTGTATATAATCAAACCACACCAAATCAGTGATTCTTCGTTATATCTGGCATATTGTTGACTAGTCAGACTAAATTAGCAACTTAATTATCAGCTGTAAATGAGGAAAAAACTATGAATAACGCTATGTGTACCGTGATCCCCGTAAACTTAAATATTTCACATTTTTACTACAGGTGAAAAGTTTCTGTTATTCGTATAGGTAATATAACCAAGATATTAGTGGCGCCCTCTACAGAAGAAACAACGTTCAAGTTAATTGACAACAAATTTAGCCAATTAGAAGGGCGTTTACAAGGCATCTGGTTAATTGACAGGAGGTTGAACCACACAACAGAGAGCTTCTGATTTCTTATCCAATACCAAGTGTTCGTGGCATGTGGGGGGCGTACCTTTGCCTTATCAGCAAGAGGAGGCTAAGCTGCGCTAGTGTTGCAAACCGTAAAGAAAATGGCGGCCGTGGCTGCGGAGCCAAGAGCTGCTGGGGCACCATCAGCAGTGGGGGACGGATCGGAGCTCGAACCGGAGCCAGCTGCGCAGTGCATCGAGGCCGAAACCGAAGCCGGGTGTGCGGAAGAGTGCACGTCAGTGACGGGCGCTGCGGCTCTCGCCGAGGATGGGGATGCAGCTCGGGAATGCCCGGCTCGTAGTGAGCAGCGGGACAGGCCGGACTCAGAAGCCGCTGGAAAAGCCCGCACGACTTTACCGGAGCACGCCGGAACCGGGCACCCCGGGGAAAGTGACTCCGAGGCGGCCCCGACATGTCACGGGGCGACGGAGGCCGGACGCGACGGCGGAAACTTGATTGCGGAGTTTTTGCAAAGTGCGAAGGCACCTAGCGAGCTGAGCCCGGTCGAACCCCGCAGCTGCTCCCAGCCCACTTTCCGAGCCGGCGCCGAACCGCCCGTCGTCTCCCTGCACTCGCATCCCGCCCGTCCCCCGGCGATGGAGACCGGACCTGCGGAAACTGTGACCGTCGGCTCCGTGCTGCTCGAACCCGACGCGACGGAACCGGGCGTGATCGAGCGCGAAGGAGCCGCAACCGGACCTTGGCTCGAAACCGGACCGGGGTCGCGACGACTCCAGGATGCTGCTCCTCCACAGCCGCAGGACCGAAGCGAGTCCCAGCCGGTCGTGGAGGAAACTGACAACCTTGGGTTCACCGAGGCCGAGACGGACATTATAGCCGACGACATGGAAAGATGTCCCGCTTACTCCTGCGACGCTCCCGCCGGGCGGGACTGCGCTGCGTCCGGACCGTCGGACGCTCACTTGCCGTCCCGGACGCCGGACGAACCGGCTGAGTGCGACGTGAAGCCCGCGGTTCCGTGCGCGGCGTCCATAACGCAGCTGATCCCGGGCTCCGAGGTGCGTGTCTCCCTGGACCACATCATCGACGACGCCCTGGTGGTGTCCTTCCAGCTGGGCGAGAAGCTTTTCTCCGGGGTCCTCATGGACCTTTCTAAGAGGTAAAGGCACGGGGGAGCAGATACCGCAACTAGTTAACCCACTTACTGCTTATATTACAAAAAAGGCACGAAAGAAGTTAAACTCCGACCCCCCCCCCCATCTGGTGCACCCTCCCGTGATGAAGGTCCTGAGATCGAGCTTCTCGAGTTAAAGTGAGTTAGTTAGTTATCTACCTGCAGGGACCGCGACCTAACAGGATCTTGGGCCGATGAACGCGTCTCTCCCGGGCTGGATAAGCGCTAAGGGCAGGCTGGGTGTGTCCGCGGCTCGGGGGTCGCTGTGCATCACCCGCCGATGGGGGACTCTGGCCGCGAACCTCCTGCACGCATTTTCCAATCAGATTCCTTAATGTCGAAGAGCAAAGGTGCAGCATAATGTGACCTGGGGGGGGGGTTTATGTCTGCTGCTGGTGATTTAAACTAACGTAGTATAACAGGGGTGAATATGTACCCCATAATTTATATTTTTCATATTCTTGCTGACAGTTCTGCATACTACCCCCCAAAAGAAAATGTAATTTGATGCCAATGTGTGTCGCAGTTACACCGTGCAAGTAAATAAACCTGAATTGATTTTGGCTTTAAGTCCCCATTTAAAGATCTTCATGTGTTATAAAGGTGTCCCTCATTTTGTTAATGCATGTTTATACTGTGTGTGTGTGTGTGTGTGTGTGTGTATAGCCTAATGTGACATTCCACTTCATTGCCTTGGTCTTGAGCACTTTTATTACTATTGCATCGCTAATTTATTTTTCTGCCTGTGCTATAAACAGAAGCCTGTACTTTGAATAGTCATTCTTGAATGTTAACATATGGGTAACAAAGCCATTGTTCTCTAAAAAGCTTAGCTGAGTCTTTCACGCGCATTCTTGTTTATTTCCCTGCTGCGTGTTTAACAAACCGTATTATATTGCATTTCCTTTTCCTGTTGATGGTTGAGCTGTGCCTATCCTCGGCTGTCCATCTGACATTAATATCTTCTGGGGTTTTTAGTCTTTAAAGGACTCGTATCATTTCTATGGTCCATTGTATTTGAGGACGAGGCAGGGAACAGCTCGTTCTGTCCAAGATTAGGTGTATTGTTGCTTATAGGGTGAATTCATTTAGTGCGAAATTTTACTGAAGGCCACCGGCAGGGACTGAACGTCATCTTCTGCACAGCGTGTAATATTAGGTATTTAAGGACTAATGTACGCAGGTGGTTGTGTTCTTTGCTTGGTGTGTTTTAGTGTCGTTTACTGATTATAAACCTCATTGAGTTCTGGAGTGTGTAGCATGTGTGTAGTAAGTACTGTTCGTTAAAGCTTCTTTGGAATCATATCTCTGCTAAATTACACATTTATTTTGAAAGAGTGGTTATGAACATCTGGTGTGACTAGACCGAATGTGCACCCCAAATGTCCCCCCCCCCACTCCTAAAAATATTTGACGTTTCATTCTTCAGCTCTCGTCGCTTTTTCACTTCTTGGCATGGACTGTGTCATTCAACACCACAACATTTAACTTTTGGACGCAGACCTACAGTATCAGTTTCTTTGTTTTGACTGAATTGCGGTCTGCATGCTGTCACTTTGGTTAATTTTAGCTGCTAATAAGAACATTTTGTCAACAGTTGCTGTTAAAAGTATCACAAGTAAATCTGCAGGCTACAATAATTGTTTTTTTTTTCCAGTCTGAAATTTGTAATGACTGTTATGAAAGATAAGCAACCGCAGCTGGTGAAAGGTAGAACATTTCAATTTTAATTTTATTTTGACAGTGTAATGCTCCTCTGTACTATTTTTCATGTGTTTCTGACTTTATCCTTCATAAATCATGACTGAATGTTCAGAGGAGATGCCAGCTAAGAATTAAGCATCTCCGCTCTCTGAGCACTCTCCTTTAATATTTTTTTTCCTTTTCACCTTGATGGAAATTTCTCAGAAGATAGGGCCACACTTTGGTAATGCAAGATAGGGCCACACTTTGGTAATTCAGTCAGTCAGTTCCATAGAAGTGGCACTCGTAACTCGTAATGAAAAGCTACAAGTGATGCTCTGAAGATCGCAGAACTTTTAATTGAGTCTCCAGATGTGAGATTGATTTTCAGCTTTGAATTATTTGCATTAGATTGCTGGCAGATTCTAGTAGTTAAATGTCGACGTTTTTTGTTTATGAAGAAAAAATGTTTTGACATGGGTAGAGTTACAGTAGAGTCAATTCCTATTGTACCTTTTGCCAATGAGTCAGTTCCAGCTACACTTGTAGCTACGTTTAATTTGTAAAGCCTCTGAAATGCATGTGTGTTTAGAGTTACTCTCGATGTGTCACCATGTACGATGATGCATTCTGTGGTGAAAATGAGCTTTCCACGAATTTTCCTGGTACCTCTGTACTAGTGTGTTTTCCTGACGGACCGATAACATATTTTAGCCCCTCGAGAGAAGACTGATCACTTGCCTATAAGGTTCAACTTTTGTGCCTGTGGTTGAACATTTGCTGGCTGAAATCCCCTGCTCTGCAAAGTAGCTCTCTCTAACGAGCTCGCCCGAAATGCTCCCGGCGTGCCTGCTGAACGGCTAACCTTGTGCTCAGACCTCAAGGTTCTTTCTCACCCCTATACTTGTGTGTTTTAAAGAGCACAGCACGGTGTGACATGTAAAAGCCAATACGTTCTAATTGACTTGTTCTCATACTTAATCTCTTAAACTCTTAAATTCTTTAGGGTTGGGAGAGACCTTTAATACTTACCTACTGCTAAAGCTAAATCTTACATTTTTTTTCCTTTACCCTTTTTCCTTTTTTTTCCTTTTTACCTTTCAGCTAAAAAGGATGCATTTTTACGCAAATCCCCCCCAAACTGGGTGACCTTATGCTGACTTGCGCTATAAATGCAAGAGAGCGTTTGGGTTCGACACAGGAAATGTGGTGCCCTTCAAGTGGCTGATGCCACAATGATTCATACAAAATTCAAAGCGCTCTCTCTCTCCTCCTTTCTTGTCTTCTGCACAATCATGCCGTTTTCATGCCGGCACATCTGAATTTTCAGCAAGGCCTTCCCCCGAAACTGGGCGTACGAGCTGAGTAGCAAGTCGCTTTCAACCCACCTTATTTACCCCCCCTTTTTCTTTTGTTTACGTTGCTTGCAATTTTGGACATTTTAGTAGCGTGACTACAAAGCCTTCGTAATGGCGGATCGGACGTCCTCGCTTGCTTCCCATCACTGAGATGACTGGCAGCACATGTTTCATGTTTGGTTTTTTCATTAGTTTTTTCCAGAAGGTTCCTGAAGAGTAGGCCTGGTGGGTGTCCTCTTAGTAATGTCTTTTTCTTGGGTAAAAGGTTCTACTTTGATTCCCCCCCCCCCTCTTCTTTCTCCAGATTTTGTTTGCTGTTTCTTCTTTAGTCCTGTGATGTATAATTCAGTTACATGGTCTGAGGAAAGTGGGCTTCTCCTGTCACCTAATGTCCCTGCGGCGGTGGGGGGGTGGGGGCTCCAAGGAGAAGTTATTCACCTAAATGTTACCCTGCACAAGAACTGATAGGTAGGATATCTCCCTAGACTGCACCACACAACCAAATAATGTTTTGTCCATCACAGCCATCTTGTGCATAGTTAATGAGCTAATTTCATTTTATTAGTATTAAAAACCCGTTTTCTTCTCTTACTGTCCCTCGATTTTAATACCATAATCTCAGGATAGCATCCGTACTGTATAACTTTAATGCATTGTCACTTCAGTATGTTATATGAGGTGATTTCCCCCCCCCCCTTTAATTGGTGCTTACTCAGGAGTTCATGGTCTCGCTAATGACACGATTGTAAATAAATCGCTTTGGGGTTCTTTATTGCTGTCTGGGGATCAGAGTTGGGGTGTCATCGTACCCTCGTGAACCTTGGCTAGTGCTTTTTAAGCGTTTTAAATGATCTGTGACCTGGACAGCTCCCCGTGTGCGTGACCCTGCCCCTCGCAGTCACATGTCACAAGATAAAGGCTCCGTGAAAGTTCAGATGGTGAGATTTGTTTTCGAAATTCAAATATTTACACTCCATGTTATCGAAAGCGATTGCAGATGTTGTACAAATGAGCTCTGAGCTGAATGTCTCAATTTGAGCAGTGATGAGTTTATAAACCTGCGTAGCTCAAATAAACAGTTAGGTACCATTTTTTTTCATTGAGGATTTTGCTAATCGGATTATGTGCATCTGTTTCTCCTGGCTTTGGTTTCAGGGCTTCAACATGATATCATTTTGAAAAATGGCACAGTGGTTATTTTGGACCTTTCTGGGGTTTTCTGAAGACTGAACTTCACAAGATCTTAAGCTTAAGGAACATCCTCCTCAGATATATTTGTATATTTTGATAGAATTCGTGAGATTGACAGTGAGAAGTGTGACGTCAATCAATTTTTTTTGCTTTTTCCCCTGATAACTTTTGCTTTCTTCCTCCAGATTTGGACCTTATGGAATCCCAGTTACGGTATTTCCCAAGCGGGAGCACAGGGATAAATCAGAATCTATGCAGCTACGGAACGAGTCATTCCAGCCAGAGACGGAGAAGAGTGAGGATCAGGATTCCTCCGCCTCCCCGAAGGAGCCTGACCAAAGCCCCGCCTTGTCGAATCCCACCCCGAGCCTATGGACCTCAAAGCCTCCCCCCTTGTTTCAGGAAGGGGTCCCCTACCCCCCACCTTTGTTTATCAGGGACACGTACAACCAGTCAATACCTCAGCCCCCGCCCCGCAAGATCAAGCGGCCGAAACGGCGACTCTACCGCGAGGAGCCCACGTCCATCATGAACGCCATAAAGCTGCGGCCGCGGCAGGTCCTGTGCGACAAGTGCAAGGGGGCCGTGGTGGGGGACAAGCGAGAGCTTAGGAGGGGTCCCGGGGCTGACTACCGGGGGGAGGATGCAAAGCGGCGGAAGAACGAGGGGCCCCTTAGCAAGCGGCCTCGCTCCGAGGACAGAGGACGGGGCACCGACGGATCCAAACGGCACGCACCCGCAGTCGGACAGGCCAAGACCGGCAAGGTGGTGAAGGCGGTGACGACGACGACGGCGGCAGCGGCGGCTAACAACTCCCGGGTGCAGCTAAGCACCAAAAAGGTGCTGCAGAGCAAAAATGTGGACCACTCAAAGGCCCGGGAGGTGCTCAAGATGGCCAAGGCGCAGCGGCGGCAGCGGGACACGGCGGGTAGTGACGGCGGATCAAAGACTACGCGTGCCTCCTCGCTGCGGGATGCCCACCAGAAGGTCCATTTCACGCGGCGGGTGCACCAGGTCAGCGGGGCTGGCGGGGGCGGCCCCAGGCGCACCACCCCCCTCCCCCCGCGCATCCGCATCAAGCCCCAGAGGTAGAATCTCCATTTCTCTATCAGTTACTTGGTGGTGTGGCCTGTAGGGTTTAGTCTTACTGTGGTTTTCTAGAGCAGTGTTTCCCAAGCGTGTCCTCAGGGACCCGCAGACGGTCCACATTTTTGTTCCCTTCCAGCTCTCAGTTGGGTCTCCAAGGACCCGACTGGGAAACGCTGTTCTAGATTTCCCTACCTCTCTGATTACATATCTGGCGAAAGCCCTCATCACAGATGCCTATCTGCCGTCGCGAGGTACGCTTCCGCTGGCGTCTGTGTTATCTGGCCGATCTTTCTTTTTCCCAGTTGTGAGAGCGATGATTGATTAAAGAGGAAATGTACATTAAAAAAGGGGGGGGGGGCATGGTTGTGTAAATATATGCCATTACCTCGCATTACTAACGTCAGACCAGTGAGCCCATCAGTAATTCCTCTGTAGTTGGCGGGGGGGTGGCCCTCGCCCTTTGAGCTTGTGGAGCGTGTGCACGGGGGCTGTGTTTCGCACTATAGTGCATTAATAACCCAAATGAGGGCAATATGTTTCTCTGGGGCCTCGATTTCCTCACCCCCAGGTTTGCAGAATAACGTGGGTCTCTATAGCACAATACTTCCTGGGGGTCACCACTCGAGCTGGGAGCCCTTTCCAATTACGTCCGTTTAAACAAATTTGAATATTCTAATTACCCAGTTAATTAATAGGCTAATTATTTGGATAATTAATGCAATTAAATTGTTAGTTTAAATTACCCTAATCCTACAGGGAGAGAAGGGAGGTGTGATCTTGTTTAATCTCCCGGCACCCATTGTCGACTTTTTGCATGGTTAAATCCCCTGTTCACACAGTTGGTAGTGTCAGACTCATAATGTGAAGGTTGACATTCGGCAGTGAGTAGTCATTGGGGGTCTGTGTCACACTGTATCGGTCTGTAAATAAAATGTGAAACGAAACGTAAAAACAGTTGTTGGTTTCTCCATTTTTAAGGTAATAGTGTGGACAAGGAGCACTAAATAACTGCTAGATGAACAATGACCCGTCCCTAATCTGCATGGACTGAGGCTAATGTGAGTGGTGAGGTGATGAGAGAGGAACTTCAGATCCTTTGGGTTCTTCATGAAGGATAGAGCAATGTGATTATGAAGATTATCGGTGCGTTTATGCCAAGTTCATTGAGCGCGTTTGTGTGGAATTTTAACACAGCGTTTCTGTCTTAAAGAAATTATGTTCCGGGTCAAAGTAGGGTTTGGGTTATTCTTGGTAATGTGCATGTATGCTTCCAAAACTACTAATTGGTCTAAATACTGGAATTTCACAGCATTTTTAGGTAATTGCCCTGTAATGTGCACCCGGTCATTAATCAACAGGGACGTGTTTGTGTGTTATGGATATATGATCCGGTATTGTGCTGTTTCT
>JAODUD010000048.1:5623389-5639677 GCA_026784285.1 Stomatorhinus walkeri | reverse complement strand
ACATGGAACCTAGGCGGGGACTCGAACCCAGGTCCCAGCGGTGTGAGGCAACAGTGCTAACCACTGCACCACCATGCCGCCCAGTACAGCGAAGGGGGCAGACTTTGAAGCTTCCCACCGAGACCCTGTGTCATACAGAATTATACATGGGTTATGTCATTCACATTAGCTATGTGTGTATCCATTCTGATAAAGCACATTTTTCATGCTCCTTTTCCTATAAAGTCTCCATTTTCCATTTTAAAGCTCTAGAGAATCTGTTTCCGCCTCACAGTTTGTTCAGTCCAGTTTTTCGTGACGTCAGGAATGATGCGTTACGAATACAGACAGTGTGAATCATTTAATATCCGGGGATAAGAGTATAGATCAGAGACTCGAGTTTCCGCCTTACAGTTTGTCGGGTCGTTTCCTGGGAGACACACCTATATATCTCACAGAAGCCTTTTCTGTTCATGACACGACTAATTAATTCGACTGGTCAACCATGATTTCAACACCGAACAGCAAGGCAGTTTCTTTCAAGTACTTTTTTTGCTGAT
Organism: Stomatorhinus walkeri; assembly: GCA_026784285.1. NCBI lineage: Eukaryota > Metazoa > Chordata > Actinopteri > Osteoglossiformes > Mormyridae > Stomatorhinus > Stomatorhinus walkeri. The sequence goes on along the minus strand of JAODUD010000048.1, from coordinate 5,639,138 downwards.
TTTACAAATACACTTCTAATTTTATTATCACTTATGCTTTCTGGGTGATGTCATTTTTAGGCTGTATTAATGGATATTAATTCCTTATTTATAATTATTTAATTTGGGAAACATTATTTAAATTCTGTTTGAAGACATTTATAAGATGTTACAGAAAGGTTTGGACGTCCGCCCCCCCCCCAACCCCCACGCAACCTTGAGAAGGATAAGCGGTTGCAGAAAATGGATGGATGGATGTTGAGACAGGGTCCTCCTCTCTCTCTCTCTGACCTGATCAGTTCTCAAATATGCTGACTGATTCTGTCAGACCCTTAAACGTAATGTTATGAGGCCAAGGACACCGGAAAATCATACTGTTCTCTACCTTTGATATGAATCATTTCCGCCAGCATGCTGCTACATGTTACAAGGATTTCACAGGATTTAACAGTATTTCTTCCACAATAAAATTCCATATTCCATATTCCTAAAAGTACTGTAAATGCTGCAAAGGAATTGTATGCACGGTGAAAACATGTATTGTCAAGGTTAAGTGTTATGCGACATCTGTGAAATATTTATAACGAAAACTTCCTATCTAAATACATAATTAGTGCATTCGGTCTTCGTGTACAATTTCAACCTGTCCCAGTTGCTTGCAAATTTAAATTTCTTCACAGTAGCTTTTTGGGAATAATCAAAGACCGAAACCATGAAAGATAAATTGTGCTCAAATAAGTTCATTGTGTTATTTTAAGTGTGAAACATTTAAGTTAATACATCTTAAGGTTTATGTTTTGCATGCTTATATTTGTATATCGCTAACCGGGAGTTATCGTTATCGGAAGCTTTTAGATAGTTTATTAAATTAGCCTATTATGCTGTAATATAATATAAAATGAGTATATCACAGTGATATGATACAGAGCCAACGTACAGAAGGTAGGCTCGCACGTTTTTTTTTCAAACTGTGCCGCAGAGCAATGACGACTCTTGCCTCATCGGGAAAAATAAAACGCACCTCAGTCACCGTCATTAAGGAGCCCATGAATGACGTCATGCTTGATGTCGCCGCAATTCCTTTTTTTCAGCATTGCTAGTTGGATTGATAGGTAATCGGTTGAAAGATAGAAAATTAAGTTTATTCACTCTAGGTCAGGGATCCCTTTAGCTTTGAAAATGTTGGAGAAGGTTTGTATTTAAGAAGAAATAAATATGTGTAAAGGATCCATCATTTTTAGAAAATATATTTTTTCTTTTCCAAGATTCACCCCTTGTAGACCTACAACAATATATGGTACACTTATGTTCAAGGTAGAATAACAGGTTAATGAGGCCACAGAACTGTTTATGTGCACCACACTCTGCGAGCCATCATTCACAGTTGGTGACTTCAAAAAAGCACAGCGCCCTTTTGATTGGTCAAGGTGACGTTGACACGTCTGCAAAGTGTGCCTTCAATTGTCACATAATCATTGCGAACTGTGTTTTAATACACAAATACACTTTGTCATTGTGTCAGCTCATTGCAGAACAAACAGAGACACAAACACGGTAACCCCAAGAACCCGTTGTGACTTGTGGTACGAAGGATGCAGGACCAAGATTCGAGGCAAAAAAACGTGTTTATTACAAAAGGGATCAACATGAACCCACACCCCGATACATGTGTTAATCACGGCTTTGGTCCCCCCCTCCCTCATTGTTAACTCCATGGCTACGGACTTGGAAGAGATTTATAGTGATAGGCTGTTTACTGCAGAGCAGAGGCGTTTAAGCAATACTGAGCTTTCTTCTGGATTGATTGCTTTGTGGAAATTCTTATTATGAATTTAAAAATAATTATCAAAAAAGATGTATAATAACGCCTCTTGAATATTCATGACAGCTGTGAACCCTGTGGCGTGTAAAAAGCCAGTGTAATGAAATTTAGATAAAAGCTTTTCTCTCATTTGTTTGGACTGTATCCAGGTATCCTGCTGCACTGCTGAGACAGGGAGATGAAGATATGTAAATATAGAAACATTCTATTCAGAAGATATATGAGGAAAAATAAACTGGCTTTTCTATTTCTCACCGGGCTGTCGGACAGCACCCTGTTGCTCTTTACGTAAAGAGTCCGTTTTGCTCTGTTGCAAACGCTCCTCTGCACTCCGAGCCGCACTGCAGCCAATCTGCTGAAATCGGTGCGACTCTCACAGCAGGAAATTGGCCGCTGACCAGCCCCTGACATGTCTCCAGGAGGTGCTGATGGAGCAGCCGGATCGGATAAGCGGACCGTAAATCTGCGCCGGCGCCTTGGCAGCGGCGTCCCGCTGCTCCCCGTAATCGCGGCGGAGCCGTACAGGAGAAGCCGGGGAAATGAGTATTTATCACCGTGGCTCCCTGTGCTCTTCCCGTAATGTCTCCATTTAGCGCTAACCGCCTCCTCTTTGTTTTTGCATTATCTCTTTAAATTTAGCGGCCGTGCAAAACTCTCCCTCTCAATGACAAGTGTACAGCGTGTGCAGCATTACATGCCGTTATCTGATAAAATCTAGATGAAACGTTTTAGAGGTATAAATCAAAGTACACTGTTTTATGGCCGCGATGGTGCATCGTTATGCTTGCGAATATGACTTTGTTTCCGTGTTATTTTTTGCACAAGACGGATGCTAAAAGATGAACGCATTAGCATATCGAGTACAAAGTCATAAAAACCATGTAAAGTCAAATGTTTTCATTGTTGTCATGTGTACTATTGTACCTGTTTACGCGGGGTTGGGTAAGCAGTGCTATGTGGCTCAACCGGCTAAGCCTCTGTGCATGTGATCCGAAGGTTGTTAGTTCAAGTCCCGTTCTTTGCAGAATAGTCATGGGTCTCTGAGCAAGGCCTTTAATCCCTGGTTCTAGAGATGCTGCCTGTGAACTCACCGTTGAGTGATATGGTAGAATCACAGGATGGGACTTGAAGTTAAGCTCCAGGATACCTGGATGGGGATCAGGACTAGCAGTTGCTCTTGTGGGATGCAGAGTCTGGAAGAACAGACTCACAAAGGGACAGGGGGGAACCTTGCACACCCAGGGGGGACTGGAACCAAGAAATGTGTGGTGGTCTAGCATAAGAAGACAAGTGACACCCCAGTAAATGTCATTTCTGGGGCAGCTCAGTGCTTTGCACCTCCAAGATTGTCTGCTCAAATCCCGCTGTGGGTCTGAGCGTTTCTTCTTGTGTTATATCGGTTGCCTCTGGGTACTGCGGATGCTTGTGTGATAGTGTATTACTGCAGCGTGTGTCTGCTCTGTGAAGGATTGATGTCCTTTCCGGAAAACGGATAGATATACTTATTTCTGTTTGAATATTTCTTGCAGAGACAGTTGGCCATTTCTGCGTTATGCCTGATAAATTACTGGTTGGCGATGAATAAAATAATAATAATATAAATATAGGGAATACAGTATCAATCAAACACTGACCACACAAGTAGACTCAGCTTTTGCAAAGATAGCTACCCTGACACTTTCACTGTGTTTACATGCTTTCGTTTTATCTGATGTTTATTTGACTTTATGCTAGCGAGATGTGACTGGTGCTGTCGCTGTGACAGGCGCTGTGAGTTTAAGATGGGATATGGACAGCGAAGCCTCTGCTTCAGACAGTAAGGAAATGTGGGGGTTGGAGGGGGGGTCCCTCCAAGCAGAGACTGCTGAGGCAGGCACTCAACACTGATTCACAGGGCAGCATCAATTGCTTTTGGTTTTGGCCAGGGATGGTGCAGTGCCTACCTCCCGCCTCCCCCGCTCTGGAGAGCAACTCATTGTCACTGCAGCGAAATGGGGGATCAAAACAGAAACACTATAACATCAGTGGCTACAGGGGGTGGGGGGGGGGTGTAGGTTGTAGGTTGAAGGCAGCTGGAGACTGAAAAACCTGCAGATATAAATGTAGACTTTGGATGTATATAAATATCACTGTGTTTGAATTTCACTGCTTCCAATAAAGGGCATCTGGGATTGTGAAAATGGGTATTTCAAGCGCTATTCGGTCATATGGTGGCTCTTCGATGGACACTGTTTTATCACTCTGAGATCCTTGTGTGAAATCAGGTCTAAATATATGAAACTGTTGAAAAGTCCTTTAGTGACCATCGGGGCCTTGTTTCCGTTCAGCTCTGCAGTGCATTACTGAGCTACCACAAAGCTAAGAGCAGGACAATTAAACACAATGATCCATTTATCTGTTTTCCGTTAACTGCTTATCCAGTGCAGGGTATGATTAACTTGGAGCCTATCCAAGCACTGAAAGTAGGGGAGGGCCATTGATGGGATACCAGGGTATACACACACACACACACACACACACTACTTAACCACTGTGTGATTTAATGAATGCAACGAAATCCAATAAAAACACTGGTAACATCTAAATATGCATCACAAGACATATTTTAAACAACCTGTAAGTCACCAGATGTGGGAACAAATCACTGACTTTCAAGTAATAAGTAAGTCTCAAGTCTTTCCTCTCAAGTCCCAAATCAAAACTCAAAAAGTTTTGAGTCAAGTCTCAAGTGCAGACAGCCAAACACCAAGTTAAGTCCCAAGATAGCAGACCAAAGTCCTAGCCTACAAGTCATAAACAAGTCTGAATACAATCCTTTTTTTCTAATTCAATGTCACAACAAAGTTATTATAGTATATGACTTTGTTGTGACATTAAATTAGAATAAAATCAAGAACATGAGAAGATCCTTAGACATGCCTGTTTGGGGACCTTCTAGAGAAGAAGAACAGACCAGGGCGTTAATTATTACCCCTTATTGTCTTTGGAAAATGCATTAAAGTTTGAGTGAGACTGCAGCACTTATTTGTTATTGTCATGATATACCTGTGACTGCGGGGGTTTTGCCCTGTAAGTTTCACTGAAATGTTCAAAATAACATTTCACTTTGTGTTCTGAATGTCACAGTAACGATTTTGCTGAGTCGCCAGATGCCCTAATTGACTCTTGGTAGATTATTTGTTCATTCTACTTTAGATTCTCTGAAATAGAAGCTATTTTTTCATTCTGCCTGTCTTCTAAACACGGCTGGAGGTCAGCAAAGGCAGAAATGATATAGCCTTTTGATCAGGAGGGATTATTGAATTCCTCCTCATTTAGTAATAGATAAGCCCTGTAATTAGCTCTGGAGTGGATTTCGGTCTCTGCACTGCGGTAGTGGTGACGATTGCTGGCGTATTACTGTACAGCGCGTGACAGATGAGGGACTGAAACTCGGAACTCACCTTGCAGCTGTTTTTCGTGAAGACAAATGAGCTGTGTTTGTGGCGAACGTCGCTTTGTGCCCACAGGGAGACACTTTCCCCGGCGAGTCTCTAAAGCGTCCTTCCCAAGAGCATTTTCTCGGAGGAGAGAACAGAAATTTAGAAAAATCGCTTGTTTGAGATGTGGCACTTATTACAGTAGGTGTTGTCATTCCCATATGTGAGACCAAACGGCTCAGTCGGCCTCGAACCTCTTTTGTCTGCTTCTCCCACATGAAGTAAGAGCCTTCAAAAAAACGGAAGCAATTTCCAAAAATCTCTAAGGTTATGAAAACATATGAAAACACCTCGTTTCCATGGCTGGAGGCCTGGTGCCAACATTTGGATATTTCAGTTGGTTTATTAAGCAGAAGTGGCAATTTTTAAGGTTTCGTTCGGCTGTTTGTTTGCAGGCCGCAGTGGTGTCAGCACACAGATTAAAACAAACCAGAAAATAAATAATCTACCTTGAAGCGTGTTTGGCAGACACAGTAATGCTGGATTGAGGGCAAATACCGGCGATGCGGAATTACTTAATTTGGACCAAGATGCTGGCGCTGCCTGATTAGGGACCAGAAGATCTCTTTTGGCTCGACAACCTTCGGCCTTATCAAGGCATTTACTGTAAACCAAATAGGAGCGTTCAGGGAGCGTTGTGATGTGTCAAACAAAAGACAAGTCCGACTGTACTCAAAGACGGCGGCAAACAATCATCAAAACAAACGTGAAAACAAGACACGAGTCGGCCACCTTTGTTGAAAAGCCGAGATTAAGAGAGAAGTAATTCAAACCTTCTACACTGAATCCAATGCTACAATTTATCTCGTAACTAACTTCTGAAAATTTACGTCAATTTCAAGTACTTTTTAAAGAAAGCAGATAAAGTGAATAGAAAAAGTCATTTTTAATTTAGCTTTTATATTTCCATTTTTGTTTCTGCTGATATTTTTTTGCTGGATTTTTTTGTTTTTTTTTTTACCGTTGACGAAGGAGAACTGTCAAACAACTCAAAAACACATGCACATGCCTCACCAACCTGTAGGACCTTATAGAATCTCCATTATACATGCCAGATGGATTTTAACCTGGGCAGGTGGCATCCTGTCCTGATCGATACACTTTCATTACCTAAATTACACAGAGAACACAGCGCTTCACTAAATTCATTTGCAAGTGAAAATACTGTCTGCACTCACGACGTCTGTGACAGTGCGGGGCATGTTTCAATTATGTAACCAGAATAAATGGGAAAATCTTTATTATCTCTAGGGATCTGAAGGGTATTCTCAAAACTGTAATTGCAAACTGTGTACATTGACTGATAGGCAGAAATCACACCACGGGATATCATGGAAGTGGACAATCTCTACAAAGCCAATTAGGGGTTTGAAAATAAGTGAGGTGGGATTGCTCACCTTGGAGATTATAAACAAAGGAAGGATCGATAATACCTACAGAGTGGTTTGAACTGGTTTAGACCTCTAAGGCATGGACTGGTTGACCTCCTCTGGGTTCTTAGTTGAAAATCAAGGTTTTCGGACTTTTGAAGTGTATGATGGCAGTTGATTGAATGACATTTTATATATTAGAAAGTGATATATTGTTTTCAAAACAGAATTTTGAATGTGCAAAAATAGTCAGTTTTTCAAATGAGAAGATCCTTCAAGAGTGGTTAGGTATTTGCTTTATTGGGGAGGTTATGGGACAGACATTGGACCACTGTGATCCTGTGCAAAACAAGTGGGTATATAAGATGAATGGATGGATGGACAATCGACATGAACAGGCAAACCTTTGAGATCTTTGAGAGTATTCCGAGAATTTGATTTTTGACCCCTCTAGCTTCCTGTACTTCATCCTCCTGTCAGTCTGTCACTATAGCAACCAGAATGTTCTCTTCCCTCTTCTTTCTCCATTGACACATGCAGTGTGAACATCCTCTTCACACAGAGGAAGCCTGGAGACAGCCTGGCGAGCTTTTGGATGATCCTTCCAGGTTCTTCTTCTGATTTTGTGCATTTTGTCGTTATCATTTTGTATTTTTTCATGTGGGAAGAGACCAAGAAATTAGTCTTCACAAATTATGCAAAATGCTGAAAACTGTTACATTGATCTCTATGACGCTGACAGACTGATGCCCTGTTATATTGATCCGACTGAAGTTGGCAGAATGATGCCCAGTTACATTGATCCGACTGAAGTTGGCAGAATGATGCCCTGTTACATTGATCTGATTGAAGTTGGCAGAATGATGCCCTGTTACATTGATCCGACTGAAGTTGGCAGAATGATGCCCTGTTACATTGATCCGACTGAAGTTGACAGAATGATGCCCTGTTACATTGATCTGATTGAAGTTGGCAGAATGATGCCCTGTTACATTGATCCGACTGAAGTTGGCAGAATGATGCCTTGTTACATTGATCCGACTGAAGTTGGCAGAATGATGCCCTGTTACATTGATCCGACTGAAGTTGACAGAATGATGCCCTGTTACATTGATCCGACTGAAGTTGGCAGAATGATGCCCTGTTACATTGATCCGACTGAAGTTGGCAGAATGATGCTCTGTTACATTGATCCGACTGAAGTTGGCAGAATGATGTCCTGTTTCATTGATCCGACTGAAGTTGGCAGAATGATGCCCTGTTACACTGATCCGACTGAAGTTGGCAGAATGATGCCTTGTTACATTGATCCGACTGAAGTTGGCAGAATGATGCCCTGTTACATTGATCCGACTGAAGTTGGCAGAATGTTGCCCTGTTACACTGGTCAGCTTGAAGCTCAGTGATGTCTGTCCTGTTTGTCCGCTCGGTATGTAGCTGACAAACTGATGTTCTGTTCTCTTTCAAGTTGATTTCTTTCTACGAGTCAGTGTGTCCCACAGTATGAAACAAATGTATAAACATAGATGTGAAAAATACGTAGCATATACCAGGACAGCCAATCAAAATGTACGTGTGTCTCACAATACAAACAACCAGAAATTTTCAGTAAAAACTCCATTTCAAGTGTAATGAACTGAAACCTAAATTATAGTTCTAAAAGCTGCTCTAAATTAAAAAGTTTATTGACAAGCAGTCTCATTGGGCGCGTTTTAATTAGTAACACCTTTGTAATAACATAAAACACCAAACAATTGTGTTTTTCTCTAGCGGCACCTCTGGGAATGAAATGGCAAATTGGCAAGAACCAAACCGAATGAGTCAATCACAATAATTATGATACTTAATAAAAAGAAAATGTCTGTGCTGAAGATATGTGGAAGTACGCTAAGCACTGTTTGTCAATGGACTCTTGTTATGAAACCAAGTCCCAAAACTTTCTGAGCAGGGCATGTGTGTGTGTGTGTATTATATATACAGGGTGTCCATAAAGACTCTGTACAATTTCAAAAATGTATTACAAAGGCAATTGATGAGTATCTTCATCAGATTTGTTCTATATATTCAGTGGTTATCAAAGTTTTTAATGACATGGCAAACAAAGGTATGGGACATCACTAATCTGAAGCAGAGGATCACTGATGCCATTGGCACCATTGATGAGGGTACGCTACAGGGAACATGGTGACATCACTAATCTGAAGCAGAGGATCACTGATGCCATTGGCACCATTGATGAGGGTACGCTACAGGGAACACGGCAAGGAATCGAGTACCATGTGCTTTGTGCAGCTAATGGTGCCCATATAGAGGTGTATTAAATGAGGCAAAAAAACATAAATATATACGTCTCATTTTGTAATAATTTCCACATATCTGTCTTTCCATTTGCCTTTGAAATTGTAAAGAGACTTTATGGACACCCTGTGTATATATAGAAGGTGTGCTTACTGAGAGTACAGCAATACAGCCCTTGGGGGGGGGGCGTTTATTTAGGGTTGTGGTGAGGAAGGGGCTCTTCCTCCTAGCCAGCGGGGGCTTCCTGCAGCACGGACGCGGTGACTGGGGAGGCAGCAGTCATCTCCAGGAGCACGTGCAGCTTACTCCCCCTCTCCTCCCCCTCTCCTCCCTCTCTCCTCCCTCTCTCCTCCCCCTCTCCTCCCTCTCTCCTCCCCCTCTCATCCCTCTCTCCTCCCTCTCTCATCCCCCTCTCCTCCCTCTCTCCTCCGCCTCTCCTCCCCCTCGTCTGGGAAAGGTGAAACCGCCCCTCAGCTGAGGCAATTAGGGGCCACCAGCCACGTCCCATTAGTGCCCCTCATAGGCACTTTCCGGGACGGCTGCGAGGAGCTCGTTGGTGCTTAATGGTGTGGGGGGTGCAGAATAACGCCTACTGGCCTTACTGCCAATTCTTACTAGGCTGTTACATCATATATCCACACACACACACACACACACACACACACACACGCAGAGTTAATATTCTCCTGTCACTGTGGGGACCATCCATTAATTTCTATGGCCATAACCCTAATCCCAACAATGACGACCCTAACTCCAACCCAGTCCTAACCTTAAGCTTAAGTAACCAATGAAAATTCAAGTCTTCTGGCGTTTTTAGTTCCACTTTTCATAAAATTGAATTTCCCCTTATGGGGACCAAAAAAAGTGGGTCCCCACAAAGTCAGAATAACAAGTTTATATCACACACACAAAGTAACAGTGAAGTTTGTAATAGACACATCTACTCATAGAATATTAAACATCGTATATTTCTTTGAAGCCCCCTGTGTCTCACCGACAACCCTTGTTCACTCATGGAGTATCTGCCAGCGATGCTTCTCCACCAAACATGAAGGAGTTCGCATGCATGCAGGCCGTTTGCCAGCTGCTTATTCATCCAGCTCTTCGCAAACCATCTCTATCGACTGTGGAGGTCCGGTCATCTGCCGCAGAGCTCCCTCCTTCTTCTTTGCTCCTACGCAGCCCTGGGTCAGTCCCCCGTCCGGCGGAGCTCAAACCCGGCAGGGTGGAAACGCCTCTGCAGATCTCCGCCGTTGTCCAGCTCCTTCCATGTGCCTTCAGTTCTAAGCAGTCTGCCAACCGTTTCACAAGGGAAGCAGCTCCACATAACTACACCCCCCCCCTCCCCCACACTTGATGGATTCAGCCACACACGCAGTCATCATCTACAAACCTTCTCTGCGTTTGGACTAGTATCTGACCACGGGATGGAATTCCACTGGCCTGATGTCTGCTGGTTATGTTTCGTGGCCCAAGCAAGTCTCTTCCTCTTATTTGTCTCCTTTAGTAACTGTTTGTCTACAAAGCAATTATTTGGACTGTTGTCTGTGGTGCAGCTCGTTGGCCAGTCTTGAGGCTGGTTGCCTCTAGCAGTCTTTTCCTCTACAACAGCGGCTCGTGGTCTATCTTTAGTGGTGGTCCTCGTGGGAGTCAGTTTCCATCGTAGCGCTCGGTGAAACATTTAAAGTCCTACATATTTTGTAGATTAATTGACCTTTACTTCTTAAAGTAGTGATGGACTGGCATTTATCTTGGCTAAGCTAAGCTGAACTTTTCTTAGCATATTACGGACTCTTTCAAGCAGAATTAATGGCCTTCTATCAAATGGGGCTATTTAAACTCACTCAGCCTTCTCACAACACGATTTAGTTGACTTATACACATTAATGGGAAGAGAAATTCCACACTCTAACTTCAGGAGAGGCTAACCTGTTAACTCGGATAATATAATGACTATATTCCAACATGTTTTAAGTTACAGAAGTTCAACTTGATTTCTTGGGGGGGTGGGGGGATTAAAAAGTATTTAATTTGTTTAATACACAAGCATGAACTTTATTTGTCTTAGAAACACATTTCAGGTATTGAAACAAAATTTGTTTAAGGTGCGGCAAACATGTACATTACATTTATGTGTAGCTAAAATTTTGGTTGGTACTGTATGTTTACACACATAGACATGTGTATATATATAACGAAAAGTATATAACGATAAAAAATATGTCCCAGAGGTGTTGTTAGAGGTATCGGGTCCCTGAAAACATAGGATATTGGCCCCCCAACCCAGACCATGATAATTCGTTAGGGTCCCCGTCACTCAGGGTCTTTTAGAATCATCCTAACTCCAGACCCCCCCCCCCCCCCACCCAAATGCGCTTTATAGCGTCCTAGTCTAAAGTGCATTTCAGAAGTTTAAGTTTGCATTCAGTGCTGCACTGACGGACACTTGCTTTGTCTACACTGTCACACACACGTCATTGACAACTGGTCACTCCAGCATCAGTTACTGTTTCCACTTTGTTACTCTGTCCTTTCAGGGGCCGCTTCAATCATTAGCACACAGGTGAAATGCCCCAGAGCCGCATGGGCAGTGTCCCGTTCAATTTAATTCAGATGTGAAAAAAAGGAGCAGAAATTTGTCATTCATTGATCGGTCGCATCACTGTGCAGATACAGCAGTTTCTGCATGGGCTCTTAATGAGATCAGAGTGCAGATTTGTGCAGGCAGGCGGGTGTGGGGGCTGGGGGGCTGACGGTCTCTGTCTGCCAGACTTTCTGATCTCGCTTGGGTGTTGTCAGAAAGTGCTGCATTGCTGTTCAGCAGCAGTGCCCTTGTCCAGGAGCAGGGAAGGACGTGTTCCACATCGCCGCCCTCCTGCCGTCAGCTTGGCACTACGTCGCTCGGTAATCCCATCTGGCTCCACCCACACATCGAAGTTCACTCTCGTCTGAAGTGTGAAAACTACGGGGAAATTTCTGTGGACGGAGCGACTGATCATCTCTTCAGAAATATCAGCAAGCATGACTGTCACATTGTGATGGTCGAGAAAAAAAAAGCGTTTGGCTTCACATGCCGGGATATTTCGAAAATGACTGAGGCGATTTGTTAGGGGTTTGTGTACAAATTGCAGGCAGTGTGAGTCCAGTCTATTCCAGTCAGCCTCAGCGGTTCCTGGAGACCAATTAAAACACTGTGTATCTTCAATTAATTAGACGACACTTGGAGCTTCTGTTTCATCCTCAATGCTTGTAACGCATAATAATTACATGCTTCATTTTTCCGGTGCACATCTATTCTGCAGGAAGCACAGAATCCTTTAGAGAGATTCATAGTCAGGGTCACAGGGGGAGACCATGACAGTCATGAGTAATGACAACAATGCAACGCCGTGGTCACATGATGACCATACAGTACCAATCAAAAGTTTAGTCACACCTACTACCCTGCTGAAAAAACCGGCATAGACCAGCGTGGCTGGAACAGCTTAATGCATTACAGTTACACCGGCGTATGTCGTGTATGCAATAATCTCAGCTGTTTCTCAATACGTGTAATTGACTCATGAACCTGTTTTATGTTATCTTCCATCGCCGAAGACCAGTGCCAATGCAAAGAAGGCAAGTACACAAGGGCAGTAAAAATCCTCAGATGTTGTTCATTGGCTGCATCCTCGCTGAACGAGAGCAATCCCATGATTCATTGTACCTCAAGTTTTTTAGGAAGCAAGTTAGCCAGACCGGGGTCTTGCCCAGACCGCAAGTGCGATCTTTGTGTTTTTGGTATTGAGAAATGCCCCTCATATAAACCCATGACTGGTGTGTCTGGCCAGAAGAGGAAACCTCATATTCAAACTGCTGTAGAAGGAAACCGCAAGGAGACAGTGGGATCCTATGCACAGCTGCATGCTGGGACATCATTCCAATGCACAGCTGCATGCTGGGACATCAGGGCACCGTGTTGTCATCTCTCCAAACACTATACCCCCCTCTGTCATCTCCTTATTCCAGGTCCTTTGCCTGCTCCTGCTTACCTGCCCCTCCCGAGTTACGGCGCCCACATAATCCATATCGGGGAGGACACATTGAGCCAGGATTGTTGGATGCGTGCTGATTGGTCAGTCTCCTATAACCATGCATGTGTCACTAATGTTAATGTGAAACAGCTGCATGAGTCTTTCAGTCAAGGAAACAAACCAGTCAAAGCACAAGAAGAGCTTAACTGTTTAACACAGGAGCCTCTGGGTTTAAGGTAGTTTGTAAAACCTGAAGCGGCTCATAGCGTCCAGGATGACATGGATTATGTGGTCACCCCACTCCTACTTATTGCACCCTGACAACTTCCCCCTTGTCTCTTGCCACAGTCCTTGATATTTTTCTTTAAATCACCATTCCAGGGGAATACTCTGGATCGCCAGCAGATGGGGACAGAGGGAATACCCTAGTTCTCCAGAAGCATCACCCCCCCATCTAGAATGCTTCAAATGATCAGGACTGGTCACTGTTACATTGGACTCACCTGTTTCTGGTCACGAAGTTGCTTTGGTAACTGAAGGCTGTGCCTTGGTCTGTATATCTTTTCAGTTTGCCGCTAGTTATTGTCTGTTTTATTACCCCATGAAGTGTATTGTTTCGGGATTTACTCCATAACGTCTCATTTAGTGTCCCTAATCTTTTGTTCTCGTCCTTTCCGGTTGCCTGGGTTACTAGTGCTCCACTGTGACCCTTCTCTACCTCGCTGGGTCTTGGTGACGGCTACACGCTGGGGGCCAGTTCTGATCGTGGAGATGCCATCAAGTTGTTGCCTGTAGGTAAGAGTTTGTGGTGGGTCGGTGCTCAACACAGGACCGAAAATGACCAGGGGTCATTATACCTGGGGAGGAAAACATCAGTAACTACTGGTTTAGTTCTGATTTAGTATCAGATTAATTTAATCTTGTACTAAATCAAAAATGGTCATATACCAGGCTGGTAAACCCAGCAGGATTTTCTGATTTCTTCTTTGTACTCCTGTTCGGCTCGTGTTTCACCAACCTATTGGCCAGTCTAAGATAAATTAGACATTCTGTAAGGCTGTGGCCCTATAACGCCTCGGTCATGGATGTCTGTAATGGGCATTCAGATTGCCATTGACGTTGTTCAGAGTGCTTGGGGTTCCGTTTCTGTCATTACGGGGTGAAACGAACAGACAAGCGATGCTTATCCAGAGCTCACACAGGAATCTCTAAATGGATCATGGCTGCGATATGATTATCGATCCTGGTTTCCTGTGTGTCACTTTCTCAGGTCAATTTATGCAGATTTAAGGTGACAAGTACCGGGAAAAAGCTTGGTTTTGTTTTCAGTCCCAGTAGGAGGACAGAATACAAACATATGGTGTATGTAACGTTTCAATTTTGCATTCGAAGATGTAGAGTAGCTGTAATGTTTATGTGATCTGGCGAACATTTCACATTTCTGGTTTTGATTTTAATTTCGGATTCTGTGTAATCTGAAAATGGGCCCGTTTGGCCGTCAGTTAAATGAGGCGAGACAGCAGTTAAAGGTACCATCATGCGCTCCCTTTAAAAACGTATCACAGCAGGAACTATAATGTCACCATATTGAGTTACCGTTGGGAATTAATTAGTCAGATTGTGACATCAGTTTTATTTTTTTTTATAAAGGTTACCCTTTATAAATATTTTACACTGGGGGCCACATTGTTTTAATGCTAACATTGTAACAACATTAATAATGCAGTAGGTGGTAGGGGTCTGGTCTATATTGGAATTTTGGCTGCGGGGTGTCGGGTTTTTGTGTAATACTAAATTCACTGTTCAATAATGGAGTTGTTGCTAATAATTTTTCCATCTCACGTGCTTTTGTGGTAACATTTGTTGCGCGATACAGCTTTTTGCTCTGTCGTGACTAAAGACAAACACTCATCAGTGTTGCTTTAGCTGAAACTTCGGATCGGTACCCTGATAATGCATTGTCAGGGAAGGACACCTTCAATGCTACACTTTTTCAAAGAATTTGTTGATATTTGGAGTTCCTGTGTAGGATGAGTTCCAGGGGAATGTGGGTAGGAACATTGTTAATCGCCGAACCATGCGGAGCGGCTAAAACCAAGATCAGAAATCTTAAAGCACTTATGTAAGTCGCTCTGGCTAAGAGCGTCTGCCAAATGCTGTAAATGTAAATGTAAATATATAGTATGACTGGGGGGTGGGGGCGTGGGGGCTGTAAATTTCCAGAAAATGATCTTCAAGGATATGGTAAGATCATTAACGTGTCAGGTTCCTGTAGGGCCACGCCAAGGCCATGAGATCAGACCCACGCGAGCACGTTTGCCAGTAGAAGCGCAATAATCGTGCTCTGTGCTGCGGAAGCATAACTGGAGGAGGTTTATGAAGCTCCTGGTCGTGCGGCTGAAGCTGCGGGTTTGTTCCCCGACAGAATGCCTGTTGTGGCTTTTTTTTCTTTCCGCTTCATCGCTCTCTGAAGGTGTTCGTCCAGAAGCCCCGTTTGCAGCCCCTGCGCTTTTCAGAGGATCTCCTGCACGTGACATCTTCTGTCATTCACGAGTGCAAAGTCAAAGCGCCACCTTGACGTCACGTCGAATCACATCTGGGCAATTTCCAATTAACTGTTCACTCTGGTGCTGTTTCACAAGTTATACTCTTTCACTCCATGTTTGTATGATCTGAGACACACACACACACACACACACACACACACACATTGCACTCAACACAAACCTGTACACCAGACAGTTTACCTTACACCCGGGACATTAACAGACCCAGGCACAGATAT
>JAODUD010000048.1:5575359-5591268 GCA_026784285.1 Stomatorhinus walkeri | reverse complement strand
CAGAAGGTGGCCGCACAGGGTGTGGAGCCGGGGGGGGGGGGTCACAATCCAAGGGAGTGTTGATGGTGATGCTTGGACAACCGGGGGAAACTGGGTCAGAAAGGGGGAAATGCTACTGGGTCAGAAAGTTCATGACCCAGTAGCATTGGGTGGTTGTTCAGCCTCAAGTCTGTGAGCTTGTCAATGCGCTAGGAACTGCACGCAGTTGCCTTTGCCGCCATTGGGGGAGCTTGGGGCGGCCAGATACTGCCCCTAGTGTCCTCAGTCGAAATTGCAATTAACTGGCCAGAGCAGCATTGCACGTGTCCTATGCTGGCACCTTCACATAATCAGTCGGTACCCCGTAGGTAGACAAAGTAATAGGCTATGTGGACATCAGATATGTGCCTTGAGAAATAAGGTCAGTGAGGTGTCGATCTGCTGATTAGCAAAAAATTGGTTTGTTTCGAAGCCTTCATAAGAGGCCGTGGTGGTGTTAGCTGCAGCGTAGGGGCGGCCTTTGAAGTCCGTGACTCTACCACGTGTTTCGGACCAGACTGGTCAAACCGGCTTTCTGACTTCTCCCGCTGATGTGTAAAGCCAGTCCGGATAGATCGTTCGGAGGGTCATCTTGGACGAGTCTGAGAGTGATGTGAGCTGAGAGACCATGTGTAGAGGAAGGCTGCTGTTTCTGAAGTTAATCAGCTTTTCTTCTTTTGCTTTTGTTTCTCTGTAATTCTGTGGTAACTTTGGTTTCTCATTATTCTTCTGAGATGCGCTGGGTTCATGTAACTGGAAATTCAACATCATCCTTGTTCTGCCGTGGCCCGTACCATTATAGACAAAGGCCAGATGCACGACGGAAGGACCTGCGAGCATTTCGGTGTGGTTTAGTTAAATGCCAATTTCAAATTCAGGTACCCACTCGCTAACCACAGAACTCGCATATGGGTTAGAAACCAGGCCATTTCTGCCTTTGGCCGCGCAGTTAATCACCCTCATCCACTCGCATCGGCCGCCTCATCTGAGCTAAAGTTTCGATTTGAATCGACGGACCGGGGCCCCTGTGACACCATTCTCTCCACCCCTCACACCCACTACAGCTCTGCAGAAGCCCCCAGCATGACGGGGGTGGGGGGGGGGGATTTACAGGATCTGTAGACGTGCTCAGTGATTGTGGTGCTCACCAAGGTCCCATTTAAGGACGTCGGGACAACGACTTCCTGTTGTGTCATAGTAACGTCTACGAATGTCTGTCTGATACATTCTCTCCACAGATAGGTGGATGGAAACTAAGCCGTTGCAACGCAAATCCAGTCCATCCAAACCTCGGATTGTAGTAAGCATGCCTTTATCTGCAAAACATCTGCGATGACCCTACCGTTGCTGGTCCCTCTCACTCCTCTACTCGACCCTTTCTCCTCCTTTGTCACGTATCTCCAGGAGGAGAATCCTCGCCCCAGCCCCTCCCTGCGGATCAACGTCCCTGTGCTCTCTTTTTCGCTCAGCGTGCTCCTGGTACTCCTTGGATTTCTGGCTCTGATGGGATTGAAACGTAAGTGGACCGCTGTCAGTTAGCCCAACCGGTCCTGGGAGAAGTTGGCGAGGTCGTCGCGATCTCACCCTCTGCGAGGTCATTAACCTCGACATCATCATCTTCGTCACATCCTGCTCGTGCTTTGGAATCTAGGGAAAACAGTTCTTTAGAAACATTACTTAATGCTTGTGTTATTATCACAGGTGAGATACAAAAAAGAAGATCTAAAACAGAAAGGTAAGATCAAACATTAGTGTTACATTTGTGTGAGTGTGTCTGTGTGTGTGTGTGTGTGTGTGTGTGTACTCAGCACATATGACTGTCCACATCTATAGCCAGACAGCTGTGGAACCTCCTCACATCATCCACGAGATCCAGACCAGGAAACCTCTAGAAGAGAACATCTACACCCTGGACTGATTTACCTTTGAATCTAGTCAGCACTGCGGTGACCTCAAACAGCCAGTGCGATGACAAGGGACACTGTCCCGTAACCAAGGCCCCACCTTCAGGTTTCACCGTCATACAAAGCACTTAAATATCATTTTGTGGAACAAGGTTTGGCCTTAAGCTGAAGAAACTGCTGGATCCTTGCAGTAACAATGTTCAAAAGTATGTTGTAAGGGAGTCTTGCCAGTGTGTTAACAATGTGTGTGAAAATACAAGCGTCTAACAGTAAGGTGTATCTGACATTTCCCTGTCATATAACAATTCACTCCTAATTCCATCTGAACGAGTGAAGCTGTAGTATCATTCTTGGCCGCGATACTTCACTACATCATGATCTCAAATTTGAACCACTGCTTTAAAAACACTTCTAAAGTGAAGCCTCTTAAATCATCGTATAATTATTTAATCCTAATTCGAGTTGAATGAGTGAAGGTGAAGTATTATTTTTTCCCACAGTGCTTCACTACTTTAATTTATGATCTCAGTTTTGAACCAGCTCTTTTCAATGCCTCCAAAGCACGAGGCTCTTAAATTATTACTGCATTATATCCATCCATCCATCCATTTTCTATACCCGCTTATCCTACTGGGTCACAGGGGGTCCGAGCCTATCCCGGAAGCAATGGGCACAAGGCAGGAAACAACCCTGGACGGGGGGCCAGCCCATCGCAGGGCAACCGCATTATATATTAATGCTAATTCCATCTTAACGATTGAAGGTGAAGTACTCTTTTTTAAGCACAGTGCTTCACTAGTTTATGATCTCAGTATTGAACCAGCCCTTAAAAACACAAGCCTCTGCTTTTCAGTTCCCTTGTTGAATTAAAGAATTATGGGGGTGAAATTTTTGTCAGATTTAATTTGTGAGATCTACACCAGCTAGTATCGAAAAGAGACCCCCCCCCCCCGGGAGAAATGATATCTGTCCTGTCCCACAGGAAACCCTGCTGCATGCAGTGCTCTTCTCTGGCTTTGCTGAATATGTCTAGCTCCCCAAAGAGTGGTTAAGGGCAGTTGTTTTTAACCAGAACATTGCTGGTTCATGTCCCAGATGGCACTGCGAATTGTGCTTTAACCCGAAAGCCTTCACTATAAAAACCTGCTGAAATTGTTCAATAAAAACCAAGGCCATCATTATCATTTCTTGGATGTTGTATATGTCTTGTTGCATAATCCGAAGCAATGTTTCCTGTTTTCTGTTTACTAGTGCTTAGTGTTCACTAGGATATAAATGAAGGAACTGATATATTCTGATTGAAGCAAAGAATATTTTTCTTTTTACTGTCCATTTGGATTTCGCTGGCTTTTTCTGGCCTGTAGCATCAGTACGTTTACGTCCTCAGGGTCTTTTACAGGCAGACAGACTTCATCCCTGGCCTGTGCTGCTGAACTGCGAGTGCTGTGCCAGTTTCACTCAGTACGCTAGTGCCCCTTATATCGAGTTACATAATTTCACTGGCTTTTTCTGGCCTGTAGCATCAGTGCGTTTACGTCCTCAGGGTCTTTTACAGGCAGACGGACTTCACCCCAGGCCTGTGCTGCTGAACTGCGAGTGCTGTGCCAGTTTCACTCAGTACGCTAGTGCCCCTTATATCAGGTTACACAATTTCATTGTGATTTCAACATGCTTCAGGTTGTCAGTGAGCCTGCTTGTTCCTGCTGATAACATCCTGCATCAGTTTCGACTGGAACTAGTCTCTCTTGGAAAAACTGATCCATTGAGCTTTATAATATATTTAACTAAACACATTTTCTGCTATTATCCTCCACAGTTTTACTGCCTTTTACTTACAGTTTTACATGCTAGCAAGTGCTATTACATCTGATCCAGACCATGGAAATGTGTTGATTAGACCTGAAAATATTTCATATGCAATATTGCTTCAGTAGGGTTACCCACTGCTCCCCCTATTGGTTAAATGTGGAAGTTAGACTCAGGAAGTACATGTGACGTAATATTAGGGTGGTTCAGGGGTAGCTATAAGGATGCGGATAGGTCGGGGAATAACATCTATTCTTAAATGTGACATTCGGGGTTTTGTATGTTCCGATACCTCCTGGCTCCTGGGATGAATGATCGATTTCATTCATTTTTTTGGAGGGGGGTGGCAATGGCGGATGTATGTCAAGTAAGTGAAAGGCAGCTTCCGTCCCGACCTTAGTGCTTTTCGTGCGGCCTGGCAAAAACGATTAAAATCACAATCCATAACGTTTAAAATCATATTCAAACTTACTGTGGGGCCAGCGTCACTGATAACCATCATGGCGGTTTAGGCAAAGCACTGAATAAACGTCAACTCTGAGGGAGGATATATAGAGGAGGAAAGAAATGTTTTAATCACCCAAACACGTTCACTTTCCGCCGGGTAAAGCGTACCGTTCGCCCTCTTTTCAGGGCTGCCAGCTCTCACGTATCTGGCGTGACACTCACGCTTTCTGACCCACAATCAAGAAATCCTACGGCAAATCTATGTTATTCTATTACAAACCTAAAATTAGCTACATCAAAGGCGTTGGGGCAATTTGCAAACCATATAGATCATTTAAAAGATACTGTGTGTGCAGACTTGTCGCAAAATGAAAATCTCACTCCAGCCACCTGATAAATTTTATTACCCACATGCAGCAAAATGGAAATAAATGACTTCAAATAATGCTCTCAGAAACATTCTTTTTTTTCAGTCCACGTGCAGTTAATTTGACTGAATCGGATGAAAGTCAGAGCTTCATGCAGGCTTGCACGTTGTAATCGAAGTACAACTTCGGTCACACTTCCAACCTAAGCGGCATGTCACTGTTTAAAGGAAGATCGGACTGTTTCAGCGAGAGGGGATACTCTTGGTTTGATAGACAATTTTTAAAAATCCAATTAAATTAAATTAAATTTTCAAAAGCGCCTTCTTTTGGGACACATTTAAAATATTTGCAAGCACAGCATTGTTTTATATAAAATTACGATAACGGCATTAAAAAAATTACGTGCAAATACAGCCGTTCTCAGCTTCCGTAGGAGAACGAAGAAAAAATGTAAATAAGAAAAAATGCTTGTGTAAATCTTTTAACGGTACTATGCATAGATTTCATATTGATCATATCTGTCTGCTTTCATTGCTTGTACTGCCTTCCTACACTACATGTAAAACTTAACATTCTACAGCACAAAATGAATTATGCATCAAATGCAAATGATTTTAAACGATAAACTGATGAAAAATTCGGGGGAAAGACCAAAAAGAGGTCATTTGTGGTCGCTTAACATTATGCAATCGGGTAAATTGTCATAATGCAGGAAACACAGTCGGGTCGTGTCAGTCTGATCCTTCACATGAGCTGTCTGAAGAAACTGGGTTGTCAGCTAAAAGAATTACGACAGAGCGCCACAGATTCGAATGGCTACTTGTCATTTGCTCCGTTTCCTGATTCGGTTGCACTCACATTTATGTACTACATTCAGTTGCTGAATTGTGGCTGAATTTGCAAATATTCACTTTTTTCACGTTTAAAACGAATGAACACTTGTAGATTAATCAAAATCTCTTACCCATCTAAACATAATGGCATAACCTTACGCATTTTTTTTACCACAGCAGAACTTAGATGCCGAGGTTAATGTATTTTATTTTGCCATTGGAAATAAAACGTTTTCTACTATTTTAAACGAATCGATCTTT
Source organism: Stomatorhinus walkeri (assembly GCA_026784285.1). Classification (NCBI taxonomy): domain Eukaryota; kingdom Metazoa; phylum Chordata; class Actinopteri; order Osteoglossiformes; family Mormyridae; genus Stomatorhinus; species Stomatorhinus walkeri. The sequence goes on along the minus strand of JAODUD010000048.1, from coordinate 5,585,631 downwards.
CTTACGCGTGTATGCGTATTTACATTTACAATCACATTTAGTTATATCGATATTTGAACACTAGAGGGCAACGGTGCACCTAATTCGAAAGAAGAAACCTGATTTTCAGTTTCTCAGTAAATTGTCCATTGACTTTTGCAATATATCACAAAGAGTTATCTTCAATAAAAACATATGCAAGAAGTTATTAAAGATTCTGGACAGCTTTTTTTTTTTTACAAATAAATGTGCTAATCGGCCACAGAAACCGAGTTCTTGATTGTCGAAAAAAAAAGAAAATCGTTGGACTTCACTAATTTTATCCGCATCGACGTGTCTCTTGTCTTTCATTATATTTGATAACCTGTGTTTTTCAAGAAACCCCTTTTTGGTACAGAGTCACCGTATGTTCAGCAGGCAAGAAACAGCTTATAATAAGCAGGGAGGTGCTAGAATCAGCATTTAATTGGCACCCCACTCCCCCGCCCTTTCCATGCAATTAACTTATCATCTTTTGATGGCAAACTTGACGTGTTCTCTGTTTTTTTCTTAAAGTCTCATAAGTCTGCACCCCAGCCGAAAACTGGGTCACTTTAAACGGACTTAAAGCAGATGGATATCACTCCGTGTGTGTATTTGCCAGTGAAACGTAGCGATGCCTCTGTGATCAGCATCGTCACACACCTGACCCTCCAATAGCTGAAAAACAAACACATCGCGCAACGAAGCACGACCACTGATTTCCAGAGACATGCGCAAATCTGTGTTTTATGTACAGATCCACTAACGGATGCGGAACAAATTAATTGGTGAGGTGATGAGATATTTAAGGTGTTTACAATTGTTTTGACTTTCCACGTCTGCGCAGACTCTCAAAGAACAGACTGGAAATAAGGAAGTACACTTTGCTTGGGATACTTGTCTTTACCGTCTTATTCTCCCAACTGCTGTATCTTTCCCATAGTTCCGCTTGCTTGTTTCCATTACTTTTTAGTTATTAAGTGTTTAATCTCTCATTGAGCCACTGGGTTTCCTTCCAGTCCGGTTAGGCTTCCCATTCCGTAGACTCTCACATCGCTTATCCATCCATCACAGTCCTGACACGCTGACATAAAACTAAATAAGTTCAGATGCAAGAAAAATCCTGTAACACCCACGCGCACATGAAGCAGCAGCAGCTGAATGTATATAATTCAACCAACTATATTGTACAGTGTCTATGTTTAACAAATCCATCCAATGCCCTGTCAAACAGACATAATCAATTATCAAATTTAATAATCACATTTGACCAGCGAGCTATTGTAACACTTTTCCCCATTATTGTGAGTTTTTTGTAATTGGCCTACTTTTTATTTGCAGTACCTTTATATTTATAATGCTTTTTATGTGTTGAAAGCCGCCAGGGAAGCGATTCCTACACAGAGGCAGATGACTAGTGACGCCGGAATGTCACGATCCACAGTCGTGGAACTTTTGGAATATTTTAACTGGAATGCGGTGCCTCGTATCCCGACTGCACGTGTAAAGTAGATTTATAGAAAACGGCAGCGGGACCCAACGCACTCCGACACGTCACACCCCAGCCCCTGGCTTTCGAGCGCCGCACTGAAATCAAGCGAGAATTAATGAAATTTTAGACGCCCGCTTCTTTTCAAACGATCCACTTGAATATGGATCAAACTGAAGTTTTGTTGTCTCCTTCCCTTTCAAGGGCTGCGTTCCTCCCGCTCCGTGGCTTTTGTATTCTCAAGACACCTGTGGATGAGACGCGCAGCCGGTTTTGATCTTCCGACGCCCGGCGAGGCGGAGCCCGGCTCTCGCATCCCCTACCTCCTGTTACGCCGATCTCCTGCTATATTCACGTTTTAAGTGGGAACCGCGGAAAGAATAGGCTGCACGTTGAACCCAAATACGAGATAAAAGTTGAGAGAGGCGCGCAAAAAGAAAGCACTAAAACTAATCTGAAATCATTTTCTGGATGACATGATAGCGGTTTTGAAAGTGTTATTCAAACAATCCAGTAGATTCTCCAGGGCTGAGACTTAAATGGACACTGGACAGAACCGCAGTAATGGGTGTGTGTGTTGATGAATAAGCACCTTACAGGAGAGGACGTAGATAAGGACACTAACAAACACATCTCAGGATGTCTGTTCATCGCTTATAGGCCAGAGGTTTCTAACATCCCATATGACAGCTGTGACACACGCCGGAAACGCAGAGGTGCTGGAGAAGTCCAGTCCGTTTGCCATTGCGACGCACGTCTCTGTTTAACGGCCTTTTATTTACTCAAGCATCACGAGCAACCTAGCCTATTAACACCAAGCCTCACGCGTAATGATCTACAGTAATTAAGTTAATTGAGAAAGCTTTTCTTTTCAATTAGTTTAGCAATGGCAACCGCGGTGTCCTTCTTATTTATCTACTAATAAGATAATGCTTTGATTATTTAAATCTCAATGAAGCATTTTACTAAAGGCGCTCTAGCGTTGCAGTGTATTTTTACGTCGCCCCTAAATTCTGTTTCCGCAGCGCCGCTGTTGCAGGCGGATGTGTTTCATCCACCGGGTTGCAACTGCGTGCCCACAGTACAGCAATATAACTGCCGTTCGTCTGCTGTTGTCCTGGATGGAGGGACCAAATTAATTTAGCTGACTGCTGCAGTTAAGTTAACGCGTCAGGCATCTGAGATGCCCGTTAACCGAACCGGGGAATGCTTTACTCCACCCAGCTACCTGCTGACACACAGTGATTCATTGGCAGGGCTGAATACCGGCAGAATGTCCCCCGCTCTCCGGTTCTCAGTGTTTCTGACTTATTAGGATGTTTCTGGGTACAGCAGGTGTAGGAAGGATAAACTCGGGCAGAAATGTAGGGATAGTTTTAAATTATTTTAAAAAATTTGGAATGGCGTTTAATTGTCAAATCCAGAACTTTGCATACGCATGCCAACATATAGGGCATCTCGGTTGTTGTTTTTTTAATTGCAAAATGCAGTTCCGTAACCGGTCAAATTTTAGACAAGTCATATTTTTTGGTAACAGTGCGTTTTTTTTACTTGTTATCGCTGAGCTCAGTGATATGGAATGCAAGCGAAACCGGGTGTGTACCTGTGACAGGGGGGTCACTGATAAATCTGACAACAGATGCTCGGCATCCGTAAGCAAATGGGGAGAGGGGGCGGGGGGAGGGGGAGCAAGGTGGATTTTCCTCAACCCTCTCTCAGCGTGTTCTTCTGCAGGCCCCCTCTAGTGTGGCGGGAGGACGTAAACATGAAGCCCCTCCCCCCCCACCCGCTATGCTAGAAATAGATGCATATGTCCATAGGGGCATGGGTGACGTGTCACTCTGGGGGTGCCGATGCTGTAACTGTGACCAGAAGGTTACAGGTTCAAATCCCGGAACTGGCAGAATCACTTCACGTCTAGACTAATGAGCAAGGCTCTTATCTCCCAGTTGTTCTAGTGATTATGTGGTCCTGCTTCCATAAGAAATGGAATGTTATTTTAGATAAGATTATTTGTTATGTTGATGACACTTTTGAATTTGTACATTTATTAACCCCCAAAGAGACTAACTGTATGGATACAATTTATGTGTGCTCTCTGGGGACATGAACCATGAACCCACAACCTCTGCATTTTAAGCAGAAGGCTTGAGTAACGTCTTGCTAATGTTCCCTGGGATTTGAACTCACAACCTTCACATCATTAGCACAGGGCTCTAGTTACTGAGTTACAGGAGAAGATGATATCTTTGCCAATGAGCACACAAGGACACTGGGCTGAAAGAAGCTTCATTTTATGTGTGTTCGCTGGAATTTGAACCCACAACCTTCACATCATTAGCACAGGGCTCTAGTTACTGAGTTACAGGAGATGATACTATCTTTGCCCATGAGCACACAGAGACACTGGGCTGAAAGAACTTTAAAACGTAGCTGAACCTACATGGTATGACCCAGTGACTTGGTTCTGAGCTGTTTCCTCAATTCCTTACTATGATTTTGATCATGCCTGACATACACCTCCGACGTATTTTATGCACTCACTGCCATCTTCTCCATTGGTGGGTGCAGACGTGCTCTTTGCAGTTACCTGGTTGCCAAAAAAATACGATGGAACTTCTGAGGAATTTGCTAATGACAAGTTGCTCAAAGAAAGGTGTTACTCTGAAATATGTCTGACGTCATGGAGAAATTTTACGTTTGACATGTTATTTCGAAGAACATCTTGTGCAGGATGTCATAGAAAGCTTTGGGAAGAAGACGATTTATAACAACAGTTGTAAAGAAAGCATTATTATCTTCATAACAGCACAGAAGGCAAGTGAGTTAGATATGTTGTGTAGTTACTCTGTAGCTGGGTTTTGGAAAAATAAAGGCGTACAAAACCCACTTCGAGTACATTGGGTGTAATCCCTGTCTTTAAATAATTTTTAACTGCTGTAGTTAGAAATGTTGCATGACAATTATAAGGTTGTAAATTTAGTTTTCTGTTAAGGGATGAAACCACTCTGGGTTGTGTCGATGCATATGTGTTGATGTAGTGTAAATGTGGCTGAAGTCTGTAAATATCTAAGTAGATTTTATTGGTAGGGTTCACTGTGTAAGGGCACCACCGTGCGAGGTCTGCTTCTCAGAAAGTGCCGGAAATAGAAATAATTTGGAGCTCTTGAGGTTGTCAGAAAGCTTTGGGCTTCGGGCACCTCGTGGACAGAGTACTGGTGAACTGGCAGACGCTCCAGAGTTTTGGCTGAACAACCTGAAGCTGTTGTTTCCACGGTGGCCAGAGAAAATTTTTGACACAAACCGCAAGGAACCAGTCCTTCCCTTGTGCGATGCCTGGGTCTCAGGTGAGAAAACGGTTCATGCTAATTATGTGTCTGGGCGCATTGCTGGTGCATAAATCCCAGCTCATAAATAACAGATCAGGCCGAGACTAGGATTAGTTTATGTAACCTGATCTTAACTGTTTCCTGAATGCTGGGAGGCTTAAGCTATGTAACACATGATCTAAGTGTCTTATTTTACCCTGTACTACAATGATTGATATTTGTTGGAAGGTCTCAGGTAAGTCAGACAGTGGGTCACGCAGATCGAGAATAGTAGCCACTGCAAGCCCAGGAAAGACATGCCTGAAGATCTGCAGTTTCACCAGCTAGGAAGTGAATATGATTCATGTTGTGCTGCTTTTCTCAATAGTAAATTGTATAACGTAAAAATAACGATAAAATTATGGACATGCCACATGAAAATGGATGCCATGACACAGCTATGAAAGTGATTCTTATTGGTGGGGGGGCTTGTTAGCTGAGCTCTGGCAATCAGCACCCTGATTTGTGAATCTTCAAGGCAGCATGTGGAGGTCTGAATGGGGGGGGGGCTGATTTGCAGGTGTATACCTCCTGCAATCTATGGCAGTGTTTAATAGGCCAGGGGGAAGACACACAAGAGTCATGACATCATATGCAGACAAACAGCACTGAAAAATGATTGGTTCAGAGAGATTACCAATCAGATTGTAGAGGAGGTGGATCCAAGCAACTAGAGGAGGCGGGACCATGACATCTGATTGGTTGGTACCGCCTCCTCTGGTTGCTTGGACCCACCCAATTAGCAACCATCCCACTGGGTTGGTAACCTTCACCATTGCTTGGCAGGGCAGTGGGGGGTGAAGCTGGCCCAGGGTGTCACATGGACACTCGGGTAGTTACTAAACACTACAAAATTCAGCATCAAAAATTATCACAGAACTGAATCAACACCCATGTGATCCAGTTTTGAGAGAAAAAAAAAACTGCGTTGAAGGCTTCCCAAAGTAATTTATGGCAGGGCTGTCATTCAGAAAGGCTTATATCCAAGGGCAACACCCAAAGAGGTATAACCTGCTGTATGGGGCAAGAAACCCAAATCCCACAGCAATGGAATCAGTCACATGGTCTGATGAGTCATCCTTCACCCGCTTTCCCTAAATCAAGACAGGTTTATGTTTGGAGTAATCCGACAAATGCCTTCATCCCACGATCTCATGGGAATCTTCAGGTCCAAATCATTGCTCAACTTGGCCAGATGATGACCAAGGAAGATGAAACCATTTTACAAGACCAGGTGCACCCTATAATCGAACAGTTCATGATGTTCCCATATTCCGTACACAACGCTAAACAAATTCAGGAGTGGTTTCCTGCACATGAGTATGACGTCGAACACTTTCAGTGGCCTTCAGATCATGCACAAACATCGTTTAACATTTATGGCCAAGTCCTGGAGCTCAGAGTGTGAAGCCGACTTCCGTCTTTTTCATCCGTTTTCTTCTTGACGGATGGTCCAAAATCACACTGCACGCAGTTTCCTTACGCGCAACAGTTCAAGAAGGACTTCAGCTGTTTTAATGCCAATGGGTGACTCAGTTCCTTATGAGGCCGTCGACTCGAATGCAACTTGTAATTCATTGGGCTAAGGCTTGTAAGCTTTGCTTCTAATTGCAAAGTTGCCAGTTCAAGGCCGCAGGCCCTTGAGCGGGGCCCTTAACCCCCAGCTGCATGGAGACCACTGCAGGTGGCTGCCCTTCACAGACCGTGTGTCATGAAGAGCGAGATCATTGTTGCATGTTTCAGTTTTACCACAGTATTTGAGCAACAGAAGTATAGTGTGTCGTTATAGATGTGCCTTTGTATTATTTTATAATTTTACTATTAATGACTTATCTTTTATAATTATTAATGATTTCTCATCTACTATCAACTACGTTCTTTTAATTCTGTGCACGGAGCATAAAAAATTGATTTTGCGGTGGGGGGTGTGGCCTAATTGAGTCGTAACGCAGTACGGTGATAGAGTGGGTTAATACGTTGATCGCTAAGTGCTTATACCAAGGTTAAACAGGGTCTCCTCCGTGTGCTGAAAGGAGTTAGCCTCCTGCAGTCCTCTGTTGCTGCGTTGCTTCCTGAATCTGTCCTTTCCCTAGTTTTGGCAGCCCAACCTTCCCTGTGGCCTGGCTGTAAGTTATTCACTGGAAATCTGACTCCATATCCTGCTCACCTACAGAGATTCCCCTTGGTAACCCGGAGTACAGCTTTGTGCTATTCTCTCTCCGGAGCGGAAGCCGGTTCCCCAGTAGATGCTCCGGGCTGCGCCTGGGACAATGAGTAGATTAGGTGTGATTCACCGCACTGCGCGTGTGTCATCGCGACGCTGGCCGGGACCCTGTGGTGATCACACGTCCCACGACACAGACCCGCCCCCCTGTGTAATTGCGGGGGTTTCTTCGCGCTCCGAGTCGCATCCAGATTTTTTTTTTCCTTTGGACTTTCCCTCGTGTTCTTTCCAATGCCCAGAAAAAGTCAGGGAGGGAGGGCGCGGTTGCCTGCTCTTAATCAAACCCAGCATGGGACGAGTCGGAACACGTATGAAGTGCGAAAAAAAAAATACGCCGCTTCTCACAGCATTTTTATGTATCTGCGCACGACAGACGATGTCTTTTAAGATGGTGCCAAGTTAGACACAGATTCTCCCATGTAATCACTCCTGCTGGAAAGGAAACGCCACGTTCTGTGGAACTCTGCCTGGGCGCATCTGACTACGCTGGATGGAATTCTCCAGAAAGGCATTTATACACACAGGGCTAAAAATAGCTTAGGGGTGGAGTTCATTGTGGTCTATTAAAGCTGTTCATGTTAACTAAGACCTAGGCAAACTTAATCTATGTCGGCATCGAAGTTTGAAAAGTTTGGCTGCATTTAAATTTGCGCTTGAAAAAAAAAATCTCTGCTCTCTGCAACTCTGCAATCTCAGCTCTAAACACATTTTTAATTACAAAAAGAAGTAAATGAAATTAATTAAACGATAATTTCATAATGTTTAACTATAATGTTTTAGTAATTGTACACCACCTCCTGTCTATAATCTTGGTCATCTTGTAAAGATCACTTTTGATAATTACCATTTTCTGACAAACAGGGGTCTGTCTGATTAAATGAGTTGTAACTGCGCAGGGGAAATGGTCAGTAAGATTGCATGTTAATGAAAAAGGAAGAAATAAATGTAACAGACAACAATAAAAACGTTTGAAAAGTGTATTTAATGTCCCTAACACATCACAGTTTTATTAATCTATTAAACTGTTTTCAGTCTGCTGATCTTCTGGATGGGTCTAAAATGACACCGAAGCCACAATTTAAATCAATAAAACAATGTTAATTCAGTTATTTCAGTATATTCTCTTATTGATATATATCTTATTGCTATATGCACTGTAAGTTACACTGGCAAGGTGTGCTCCATTGCAGTAGAGTCTGATGTGGCACCTGTGTTCAGAAGGTCACTGGTTCTAATCCCAGCATCAGCAGAATGATTTCACCATTGGGCCCTTGACCCACAATTGGTCCAGGACCTGGCTGACCTTGCGTTCCCTAAAATGCATGATACTCTAGACAAAAGTGTCTGCTTAACAAATAAAGCATATTTCCAGTTGTGTTGTTAGTGATGACTAGGGAACAGAAGACCCAGGCATGTTTTTGATGACACCAACCTTTAGTAAAATCGGTGATGCATGTTTAAGCATTGTTCGCGAAAAGCTTTTTGTCCCTGATCTTTCTGTAACGAAGGCAGTGCCCTCATTATGAAGTGAGACAGGCACAGTTGGATGTTCAGCGACACATAATGCCTCATTTTCCCCCCGTGAGGCGGGGGATCGGTGAAGGAGTTCGGCGTCATTCAGTCTCTTCACAAAAACGAGGCTCCTTCAGAGCTGATCGGGATAAAGAAAATGCCAATTTGATCAAGCCTGGGACAAAGTTATGCTCTAATCCCATACAAATGCTAATTGAGTTTCACGCTGACAACTTTGTCAGTTAAAGTCACTTTCGAAAAAGAACGATCTCTATGACATCGATTACCCTGTTATGATGGATATAATTGGGTCTATTTTTCATTTTACATTGTGACTTACACATAGCCCTACTTGAACAGTCACTGTGGGAATGCCTGTAATTCTTTTCTGTAACATTTCCACAGCTGTCTTGCCCCTGATTGCTATGCCCTGGGGTCACAACAGACCACAGGACCCTGTAGGTACCTCTCTCTAAATCTCTAATGTGAAACATTATTGTTTTTTTTTCTCTCTCTCTCGCTCCCCACCAAAATGCTGGGTCCCTCTGGAGCTGATTTCCCCCACAGCTTGATCTGGAGGCTTTCCAGGAGGTTGACTCAGTCAGCTGAGAATGACCCCAGCTAAAACCGCAGGATGCTGGAGCAATCAGTACTGGAAAGCCCCGCTGAAGCCAATAACTCACACCCACCCTGCGCCGCCACCCGTCCTGATCCAAACCCAGACTCGATGCGCATTTTGGGAGCGCCAATACGACTTCTTGAGCAATTACCAAAACATCCAATGAACTCCACACCCGTGCAAAACACTTGAAAATACACGAAACTGCATTTAATTGATTTTACAGCTGTTGTAAATATTTTTATTGTGCTGTGTATATTTTACCACAGTCTTACTTTATTGGTGCCTTTTACGTTATCGGTCTTCCTGTCTCGCAGCCGGTCATGTCTGGGACCGAATACGGCTCTTTCTCAGGGTGGCATTTTTTCATGAATATTTTGATCAAAGCATAAATTAACACACCCAGTAAATCAGTATCCCAGGTGAAATGCATTAGTTTCTCGTCACATTTGAGAGGAGCATATATTGATATATCCTCTGGCTCAGGCTTGTGGGTCAATGGTCTGTTGTGGGTTTGAATCCCGTCGGTGGGTGTGGGTTTGAATCTCGTTGGTGGGTATGGGTTTGAATCTGCCTGAGTGTTTTTCTGCTTGATTTTGACTGTGATTGACTAGCATCCCACATAAGGTACACCCCATGCTTCTGAAAACAGGCTTTCAACTTGTTGCAAGCCTGTACTGGAAACGTGTTTATGGAAGATAGATAGATGGATGGATGGATGGATGGTTGGAAGGGGGTTAAATGATGTATCATGAGCTGGAATTCTAGGACCGCCAGCTTTGCCAGGTGACTATGCAAAAGTCCATCCCTGCTGTTCTTTCCCACTTCGTCTTTTATTCCTTTACTGGCTCCAAGTTTAAGCCAATGGGAGCCGTTAAAATCAGTGCTGGGAACTGGGTCACTGAGCAACCATGCGGTGATTGACAGCTCTCAGTAGCTCCGCCCACCTGTGCCTTGCCAGGCGTCTCGCCCCACTACAGTCGCCAGGGTAATTTTGTTATTTACATTCGACGGAATGGTGTTAAAAAACTTAGTCGCCACTCTGGTATTCTATCCTCCC
>JAODUD010000048.1:5555466-5575259 GCA_026784285.1 Stomatorhinus walkeri | reverse complement strand
CTCCCCCCCCCCCCCCCCCCTTTCTGGCTCTGTCTCTCTCGCACACACACTGGTTTTGTACGCCCGCCGCCTTCATATGAGTAATGAAGACACAGGCATACACCGGCAGGCTCTGCTTCGCCGTCCTAATAACCAGCCCCTGGCATGTAGTTTTATGTGAGGTCCCAGGCTGGGAAAACGCCTGTAAAGTAATATGACGAAAGAAAGGCAGGAAGCAGCGAGCGCTTTTCCCAGGCGCGGGTGAACTGCTGCCGCTACGCCGTAGCTTAGCGTGTGAATGTTTCTGTGTGATGGCGCTCCTGCCGTGGCGTCCGCACCGTGCCCAGCCTACTGCCCGGCGTAACCCTAATCTGGCTCTGTGGGTTTTACATCTCTATACAGTAGGGCAGCGTTTCCCAACCCAGTCCTCCGGGAACCCCGGACAGTCCAGGTTTTTGCTCCCTCCTGGCTTCCAGCCAATCAGGAGCACTGAATACCTGGTACAGGTGCACTGGGAGCTGAGAGGAAGCAAAAATGTGGACTGAATGTGGGTTCCCCGAGGACTGGGTTGGGAAACACTGCAGCAGGGGACCAGATAATCTGTGCCATCCCGGACATTTGGAGCCAGGACAACTTTTCAATGAAACAGACCTGGATTTCACTTAAGCACTGAGTTCTTGCTGAGTGCTGATTGGTCAGTCTCCTACAATCATGCATTTGTCACTAATGTTAATGTGAAACAGTTGGATGACTCTTTCAGTCAAGGAAACAAACCAGTCAAAGCACAAGAAGAGCTGGACTATTTAACACAGGAAGCTTTGGGTTTAAGGTAGTTTGCAAAACCTGAAGCGGCTCATAGCGTCCAGGATGACATGGATTGTCTGGTCACAGTACTAAACAAGCGGCCCAGTGTACGGTCATGTGACCAAAATGTCCCCGTTTGAGTCTCAGGAGGGTTCTTGCTGTTGTGCCTTTGAACTTTTTATCCATCAGAATGGAAATCAGAATCACGTTTTATTCACCATGTAAAGCCCGAGGTCGTCCTATTGGTCCGCAGCCTTGTGTGAAGGCCCTCGGAGAGTGACTGAGGAGATGACGCAGGTAGGTATTTGTTCTGAGGTGCAGGCAAACAAATGAGCAAAGGTGAGCTGCGGCTGAGCCCCCCCCCCATTTAGCATAGTGGGGCATAAACACCCCCTCCCCCGGAAGTCTGTTCTGGGAAAGGAGTTTTGAGAGTTGGCTGTGAAAGGCCCCGTTACCAGCGTGTCACAAACTATTTTTAATGAAACCATTGTGTTGAGTCAGACTTTGAATTAAAGGCTTTGGCTCGGTTGCCATGGCGATCATTCTCCCCAATACGGGATGCAAGTTAATTCCTATCTATCGCTGCGAATGCTCTAGAAATCGAACATCTCCCGTTAAGCAGCATGGAAAGGCCAAAAACCATTAGACATAAATGCTAGTGTGTCTACTGATATTACATATAATTTGATTTGTATTGGTACACATCAGTCAATCCAACCACCGTAACCACTGGAATGGAGCATGTCCCAGAATGCACTGGGGCACACCCTGGCTGAGATGCCACACTGCAGTGATGCCAGTTCTCTTTGCAGACTGCAGCAGGAAACCCACACAGACACGGAGGGGAAATGCAAACCTGCTACCCTGGAGATATGAGGACACACTGGGTATTATTATCTATAATGTCGCGGTGTGCAATAGCTTCTCCGCTAACATGCCGTGGACGCACCAACAATAACACCCTTCTGGCGGCGATTCAGACTGGGTTTTGCAGGGGCGTAATGTCACAGGTGTTGGATTTCATCCCCCGGGACGTCTGACAGGCCGGCAGAGGGGGGGAGGGGTTTTACTCAGCGGGATGACACATATTCCCACCCCCAAATCGACATGCTCAGCTGTGTGCGACGAGGATTGCTTCACGCGATACTTTTGTACTGACTGCATAGCTGTGGTGTGCTTTGCAGACTGGGCTGGGAGATTACCAGTGGTGGGGAGAGGTAGGAGATAGGGATTGTCCTGTATATTATAACCCCCCCCCGCACACTTTTCCAGAACAGTTTTGCTGGCTGTTAAGGTTCACATCCATCCTTAGCTGTCATAAGGCCAATGAGTCATCGACTGACCCCGGCTGGTGTTCAGAGCTGGGGGTGATATTACAGACACGCACACACACACACACACACACCCTTGTACACACTCCGCTTTTGTGTGCTGCCTGATCGCATTTCACCATCGTGGCAGGAATGTCCCCGACAATGCTACATAGCATTAGCGACACACCAATAGCCCTTTTTTCCCGTCGGGTCACTTCAGGTCTCGCTTTGAGTCCGGGGGGGATTCCGCTCTCCCAGTGCCACAGCGGTGGCCCAACGCCGGCCCATTTCTGGATGGCCGGCAGCCGGGGGCGGTCCGGAAGCCAGACCTGTGTGTCAGCCTCACTGGCACTGAGGGAATGTTCACTACAGGCCATTTTCACAGCCACCCCCCTCCTTTCTAAAGTGGCTTTGGGGGCCTCCACCCATTTAGGAATTTAGGAGCGTGTTATTGTAATTACAGTCACTCTCTGCAGTTTGCCTGGTGGCTGTAGCATTGGGGCTGGGAGAGTAGGTATATTAGGGTTAGGCTTAGGGTTAGGTTTAGGGTTAGGCTTAGGGTTAGTTTCTGTGATTGGTGTGGCGGTGGGGGGGGGGGCTAGATAAATTAAAATAAAATTTTATCAAAAACATTATAATAAAAACAAAAAACTTGCAACACCTCCCTTAATTGTATTAGTACCTTTGTGTCAGAATGCAAAATTCACGTAATTAATGTGTAGGATTAATTAACGGTGCCTGTAGAAAGCAGGACCCATTGTTATGCGTAACGACCTCTTTTGGTGTGATGACGGCGAGCGCTTGGTACGACCCGGGCGCTGATTTAATAAACTCTACTGCTCCCGGCTAATGGGTTAGCAACTGCAAGCTGCTTAACATCATCCCGCTTATCCCAGTCTCAGCTAGATCCCAAAGCAACAATCACCGGCAGAACAGTATCGCTCGGAATTATTTTCTCATCTCCGAGTTAATCGTTGAGGGAATTGGCTCAATCTTACTACTGAACCCATGAAGAGAGAAAGAGCAGAAATGAAAGATTTCTTTTCCTTTTTTAAAAACCGAATCCCGATTCCCTTACATTGCATGGTAAAACTCCCGTTACATTAAAGCGATGAAACTAATGCAAAGTTTGGATCTGTGACTTTAGCCACAGGTGTTGACACACTTGAGATTTTCAGTGTTTTACATCATCTTGCAGAACCTAGGACAGGTTTGACAAGTCTGCTCTGCCAGAGGCGATGGTATTGTGTGTTTTTTTGTTATAGGAAAAATATGAAGGCACCGTCTGTCATTACAGGAACGGCACGCTGGAGCTTGTGCGTTTTGGCCGTCATTATTAGTTCTGACCCAGATTCCCTGCGAATCTGGTGGTGGTGGGGGGGGGGGACTTGGTTGGAGACAGACACAGTACAGGACCTGGGCCTATCATGCAGAATCAGCCTGGTTAGTGTGTGACAATGTCAGTGTAATTGTGAAGGCAAGGACGGTACAAACTGCAAGAGAGAAACTGCAAGCCTGCTTCCTACAGAACAATAACTTGGGAAATGCACGGCGAGTACTTTATGGGTTTATGTAAAAGAAGGTTCGGGCTTCGCTCCTATTTAAATGGGTCCAGCATGCAGAACGACTTTAGCGGCTAATACAGGCAACTACTTTTAATTAGTCTGATTACATAATTTTATGAGTATTTCCACCGTTTTCAATAAGTTATTTAGACTCATATTGGCAAACGAATTGCCTCAGAACTCGAGCAAGCTTATTGTCAAAGACACATTTTGCATATGTTTTTGTGTAACGTCTTGGGTGGAATATACACAGATATTCAAAATTCGTATATTCATTTACAAGCTAGAAACACGTCGCATTTTATCAGCGTCACGGATGCAACATGAAATGCACCGTTGCATGGAATCGCCTCAATCTTTTATCCAAATATGAGGCGCATCTCGCTTGTAGTTTTGGACATGTGTTGCGTTCGGCGCAGTGATTTACGGCAAGACCTAAAGCTTCCTTTTGACAACTCGGGAGCCGGTTGACGTCATTTACGACACATCGCATTAGATCAACGCACGGGAAGGCCGCCTTCAGAACGCCATTGAAAAAGAGTCAACGCAACGACAAAGCTCAAAGCGGAATGGGGATGAAGTATAAAGAGCAGCAACTCCTCAAATGAAGAGCAGCGGGCAAACTGTGCAGGTTAAGAGAATGCCGTTATTGTAATGATCTGTAAGCTGTTGCTGTTGCATATTTCTGGATCCTTCCGGCACATTCCTACTAGTGTTTTGCGTGTTGCCTTTCATTGTCTTCCTTCTTCATCTTCTTACCCGCCCACACAGCCGTTGCGTAACCCTGAAGCCTCCAGTTCTCCATCATAATGCTACAGCAAAAGAATAGACAGGGAGGTAATTGTATCTGAACTGCCTCCCACCCCACCCTCACACACACACACACACACACACTTCCCTCCCCTTGTGTTTAATACATGGTGCTTTCAAGAAAGAGGAGTGACCATGACCAAAGCAATTATGATTATTTTATCTTGAAAAATATCCATCAATCCATCTTCCGAATGCTTATCCCGGTCAGGATTTGGGGGAGCGACGGGGGGGCCTGGAGCCAATCCCAGACACCACCGGAAACCAGGGTAATCGACTTCTCCCCAGAAATATGATGAATAAATCGAAAACTTATTTATTTTCTTTTGGTAAAATGCACTAGCAAGTCGGAAGCCCAGCGCATGGTCATGTGACCTCCCACAACCGCACCTCATTCGCCATATGGCGTTCGTTTCGCTAGCGACACCATCCCGGAGCACCTCACCGCGGCTGACGTTGGCGGCGAGGAAGAGTACGGGCCGGCCGCGAATGGCTCAAGCTCGCATCGAGCCACATGCTAACCTCTGACACCCCGCCCCCCCCCCAGCACACCCACTGTACGCAGCCTGCGCCGCGTATAAATAACTGAAGAATGCAGCCTGTTTCTAGCACCCCGTACCACCCCAGCCCAGCGACACCGGCCCACTACTGCGCACACGCCCGCTTTATTTAACAAATAATCTGTAAAACCTCCATAATTCTTAATGCTTCTTACAGACAGTGCAGTCATTGCGCTAGAAAACCTCAGTCCTGGCTTCTGAGGTTTAAAAACAGAGGGGCGGGGGGAGGTATAAAGAAAAAAAACATACGCATAGCCGGCCTGCCAGGGCAGTAGGCCAAGGTAGACGAGGAAACACCATAGATAGTCCTAAGGAAGCCGGCGGCCCGGACAGGAAGTTCCTTATATGGGCACAGAAGTTCTGAACTGGCTCGCCTGGCTGATATTTTCCCGCGCTGGTTGGCTCTCCGAGCGGGATCACGGGGAGAGCGAGCGCTGTAGGGAGATCGCAGAGGCAGGCAGGCCGCCGCTGATCTTCATTGCCGCTCCCAGAGCCCAGAGCCATGTCACCGCTGGGGGGGCCCGCGGCAGCCAGTCAAGGCGGAGCTGAGCCACGGTTGCCGGGGGAAACGCCCCCGATGGCTGGCGACGGCGAGGTCCCCTTCCCTCCGTGGGCTTCGGAAGGTAAAGGAGAAGCGCGGGGCGTGTGCCCGAGCACGTGTGTGTGTGGGCATAAATGACAACAACAGGTGTAAACAGAATTACTGAAGCATGTGATCCGTGTGTAAAGGAAAAAGGCATTTTCATTCCTGAATAGATAATATTTCCAGAACTACGCTACCCTAAAGGCAACGATCAAGGGCATAGCTAGGGCTACCCCTTCCCAAAAAAATTTACACTAATAAGTGTTAAATAGTGTTTTCTCTTTTTTTCCATTCAGATCAGACCCTCTCCTGAATATCAGCACATTTCAAGCCCTTTTTCATCATTTAAGCTTCATGCCTTTAAAAACATACGGAAGATGGAATATATAGTGTACGTGAATAAATAAGCCGTTAGAATCCGTCATCTCCACACCTTTTCCACATTCCCACCACATGCTCCTGCCCGGCCACCAAGCTGTAGGTCACGGACCATCTGCAGATGATCAGGACGCTGCTTTAGGCCGGTGTTACCTGCCAAGTCGTATGACTTTCCCACAAGACGTTCACTTTCATAAGCTTTCGACTTCCTTTGGCCGCAGAGTCCCTTCCTCACGTCTTTGTCAGCGCAGTGATGTTTTTTGTGCGGGATGTTTACTTCTGCTTTATGAGAAAAGCCAGTGTGGAACTCGCTGGGCGATACTGTAACCCGCAGTGTGCGACTCGTGGAAGAACCTTTGGATGTCGAGCGTGTGTTCCTTGTCTGATGGGTTTATTGTTTCAGTGACAACTATGGCTCACGACCCAGGTGACAAATGATTTCAGCCACTGGAGCAGCGTCTGGTTTATCTCTTTGTGCCCGGTATCTGTATGTCTAAATTCTTTAATGACACCCCCAAATAAAATAAATACCAGGCACCACCCTTCTTCAAATTTCCTCAAGCTCTCGTTAAATTTCTGAATTCATCACGATCGCCTGGGCAACGGACGTCACAGCGAAAACATTGCTCCCAAAATGCATTTCTATCAAACAGTAAATTTTCTCATAACCATGGTCTATTTGTGTGTTTTTAACGAACAGATGAGCTGACATGGCTCCAAATGCATTTCGGCTTTCAGCTAGAGGCCAGTCATTGCAACATAAATTCCAGCTGTGGGCTGTATTCGAAATTTGCAAGTAATATGCTAACAAAGCAAAGTACTTTATTTGTTAGTTTCTTATTTCACAAGATAATAACTTTTGAGCAACAGTAAAAATAAGTTGTCACTTAATTTTCTGGCGTGATTTACTGACATCATGCTGTTCTCATAAATGTACACGTGAGAATGATCTAGTTTACCAATCTGTCACTCCCACTGTTACCATAACAGCTTCTGTATAACATAGATCTGTTATTCACCATCCTTTAAACTTAGCGTCTCCCAGTTCTGTCTGCTATCATATGAACATGATACCAAACCCGTTCACATTCTAATTACACCCACATGTAGCATGAAAAAACCTCGCTAACTATTTCTTTGTCATGTCTATAACAATCTATGAACACATTCATGACACATTATAATGCATTCATAAAGCATTATAAACATGGCTATAAATATTTTAAAGAGGTTTAACACATTATAGCTATGTTTATGCCATGTTTATTATGCATTATGAATGCCTTATGGCTGGCCCCCCCCGTCCAGGGTTGTTCCCTGCCTCGTGCCCATTGCTTCCGGGTAGGCTCCGGACCCCCCGCGACCCAGTAGGATAAGCGGGTATAGATCATGGATGTATAGATGGATGGAATGCCTTATGAAGCTCTCATTTATAATGCACTATAGATACCTTCATAATGCAGTACAGAACATCCTTAATTCTTATACTGACCATTGTAATGCATTATGACAGTATCAATGAAGGAACTTCATTGGAAGTTATGAGGTATTATAATCAACACTATAATGCCTTATGACTGTAAGTAGAAGATGCTGTAATGCTTCATTGATTCTTATACTGGCCATAATAACACATTATGAAGGTATCATAGTGCACTATAGATGACAGCTTTAAGTGTCACCAAATGCTCCACTAACATGCACTGTAAACATTATATAGGTTGTACAGGATAAAGACGTTTTACAGTCTCTGCCCTGTTTGCTGAACTGAATATTGTATCTGGAAAATTAAACAATGCCAGTGGCAGAACTTCATAAAGCAGCAGTGCTTCTTCAGGCACGCCTTTCCAGAAGGTTCTTTACTCCTGAGGTCATTGCCCAGTGGTTAGGAGACGCGACCTACAGGACTGCATGCATTGACTGTTTCTCTCTGAGCGCTTGTAGCTAACAATACAGGGCAATACAGTGAAACACTCGCTTCTCTGCATGCTCGACACCTCCCACCCGCGTCTCCTAAATTTGATATCTCTACAATTTTCCCATTCTGTGGGTGGTCAGGAGGCAAATCAACAGTAAAGACTGCGCCTGTTTTAGAGAGGAACGCTCCTTCTGCAGAAACTGCGAGAGCCTGGTTTGACTGGGATCACATACTGTAAATGTCACCGGTGACAGTCGAGATTTCTTGGGCTGTAAAAGAAGTCAACACAATTTTACGTTTCATCATTGGTTCTGAAGCTTCTCAGCCTTTAACTTGCCCATTAACTTGCCTTTCTCTGGGTCGCGTGCCACTTTTAGGGTCATTTTCTGAGCCGACAACGGAGTAGAAACACTCTCAGATATAAAAACTGCAACCAATCAGGAAATTTAGGAAAGTCCTCAGTAATCCACAGGATAACAGACATGCTTTCTTCATATGGTTCCCCAATGAATATGGGAAGAAAGAGTAGCCCAAAACTGCCCCAAAAGCTCACTGGATAACATGGATAAAGTTCCAGTTTGCTAAAAGAGCTTCCACACTGAAGCCACACGCATAACAGGTCGACACAGAGAGGAGAAAGAGGTAGTTTTCAAAGTAGCAGCTGTATAAAAAAAACGCCTCGCTCAGGAGCGATTAACAACAGGGCTGTGAAATATCTGCAGGAAACAGTATCTAAAGACCACAGACTCTCCAAACCTTTTAGAAATGCTGCTTTGTCTGTCCGTTACACAAGCATGAGAACAGGTTTATTGGAATTCTTTACCTTTTCCCGATATTCCATCATCTCTCTTGAGAGAAATGCTGTCTCGACTGAGCGCTGTCACAGCACGCTCCACCCTGCCGTGTCGTGTTCCTGTGGGCACCAGCAGGTGGAGCTGCTGGTCAGCCTGCACCCCCCTTCCATGGCCTGTAGTATTAACTGCCCATACCTGTCCCTCGTTACCCCCTCGTTAGTTGTTTACATAAATGCCTCCCTTTCCTGTGTTCTCCAGTCCGGTCATCATCCCCTGCATTTACTTTGACTTGTCTCCCATCCTTTGCTGGTTTGTTCCCTAAAACAAGTTCTGAAACTGGGGTGAATTACAAAGGGCGGGGCCCTGTCTCGCTGTTTGCACCCGCTGATATAAAAACAATGTGGCAGGACTAAGTGCAAGGTTAAGCCATTTATCCAGCTTGGGTTAAGGGCCTTACTCAACGGAGACGTGACTCTTCTGCCAAGGAGGGGATCTTGAACTGATGTTCTACCGATCACGGGCACAGAGGCCTATCCCGCTGAGCCACGCAGCACCCCTTCGCAGCCCAAGCTGAGATTTATTACAGGTCTATTATCGGTTCCCAGGCAAGGCGAGTGAGTGATACGGCACAGAAATGCATCGGAGTAGGAGGCTGGGATCCAACCAGAGCCCCGGGGACGAGAGCTGCTGCAGGGAAATGGGCCAGCCGGCTTGACAGCTGGGAGCACATGGAGAGCGGGCCGGAAGGATGGGTTTATGAATGAAAGCTGGAGCGTATAATATGGCGGCTCCTCACTGAAATGTCTGAAAACACCCATTTATCTGGGTGAGGAAACCAAGAGTGGGCTAGCATTCCCATGTAATAGCAACAGGTAGCTAGGTACGGGGGCGAACCTAGATTTTTCATAAGGTGGGGGGCCAACTGATGGGCTACAATTCAAACAGTGTGGCCGACCTTATCATTAGCCAATGATATGTTTTGATTCCGTGAGTGACAGGGGAATTGGCCAATCAGCTTCCAGCTAGAGTTGGTGGCCCTGCCCCTTTATAGTCCCTGCACAGGTAGCATAGCAACCCCAGTGAAACATCTGAATGTAAAAATTGGTGATAAAAAAAATGAGTCACTGGAAAGTCTAAATACGTGTGTCAGCAAACCAGCAAAGTGACATCTGGATGTCGCTGGATCTTTATTAACTGGAGAGAGGTAATAACCTGGCTTGTTTACCTCTGTGAGTCTGCATACAGTGAAGGGAGCTCCTCTTATTTCCCTTCACGCAAAATCCGGGATGCAGGTGGAAAAACATTTCGTGAGTGTGTGTGTGTGTGTGTGTGGTAAAGAAAACTTGGAACTTGAGTAGCATTGCAGATTTCTTCAGATGCAGAGCTGAGCTTCAGACGCAGAGCTGATGACGTCCATCATGCCACCACTTTCTTTACAGTGTATTTGGTGATGTAATCTTTTCTCAGGTAAATTCAACAATAAAAGAAAGTAAGCATAAACTATAAGGATAAAAATACTGAATTTGATTGGCTGACACCGAGCCCTGACCTCAACCCCATCAAACACCTTTGGGATGAACTAGAATGGGGATTGCGAGCCAGGCCTTCACATCCAACATCAGCACCTGACCTCACAAATGCTCTTCTGGATGAATGGGAAAAAATTTCCACAGAGACACTCGTTGTGGAAAGCCTCCCCAGAAGTGTGGCAGCTGTTATATCTGCAAAGGGGGGACCAGCTCCATACTGATGCCTGTGGATTTAGAATGGGACGTCATAAAAGTTCCTGTAGGCGTACTGACTAAATATCCCAATACTTTTGTCCAAATAATGTATAAATCACTTGGAGAATACTACCAAGCACCCCCCATTGGTGTTAAAGTCAGCTGGTGAGTTGGTTGGCAAGGCATAATCTACATGATTTTCACATTCAATAAGTCATCCATTAATCCTCATTAACCTCTATGGATGGAATATTGAAATGCTAGAACATTAATATAGAAATGCTTCACCATAGGATGAACACAATGTCTCAGAATTGCTGTGTATCAATTTACCAGGTCTTTAGAGGAGTTGTTTGGATTTAAACCATGTCAGAACAATGTCGCCCACGTTGTAATCGAGTCAGAAAACCTCTTCTTCGTCGGAAATAAGCCTTTGGGCCTTTGGTTGTGCTGTTTGCCTGACACGCTCTCGTCCACTTGTTGAGGACAGGCTGATGAATGACTGATCTGACCACATGACTCAGGAAACCACGACGTGTGATATTCACACCACCTGACTCATAAACATGCACTTCAGGTCTGCTATTGTGACGTTCTTGACAAACTGTATCTGATGAAACGGCTGATCACTTGACGATAACATATTTGTGAGGGCATGCGGCGGGAGAGGAAGATAAACATCACCATTCGGGAATATTCCATCTCTGCCTCAGTCGCCACTGCAAAAAATGGAATTTTGTTAATAAGAAAAAAGATATCGACAGAAAATTCCATCATCTTACATTACTGCTTTAGTGATAAAGGACTGGACCACGTAAGGATATTATTTCACTTGCCAATAGCTATGAAGGCATCATTTAACCACTTGCTTATAATGTATACTTCTCAACAAGTAGGACAACGTGCTGAAAAACATAAAGAACATTGGTTGAAATCCCTGGGAATGCACGCAAACAAACCGCAACCCTTCCTCTTGCTGTATGCTGTTTGGGATAAAATTATCAGGTAAACGTGAATGTAATGCTTTAAGCAAACTTTCATTGGCTGACAGGTGGCGAGATCTCTCAGGTGGTATCAGACCCCTCCGTTTCTACATTAGAAATTCACTTCCTAACCCTGGTCACATGGGGCTGGCCAATGAAAAATCTGTATCTCCCAAAATCCATTATTTTCGGAAACCTGAAGCTAAAAAAAACGGAAACCTGAAGCTAATTTACAAAATAAACTGAAAAACGACACGAGAGGCACCCTTACCATCAGCGAAGGGTTTCGTGTTGTAAATGGACTCGAGTGAATTGTTGTCAGTGAGATGAATAAGTCGGTGTGAACAAGATACAAACTAATCTTGCTTTATATTCACAATTTTTAACACAATGGTGTTAATTTGCTAGCTATTTAGCTATCAGTGTTATGTTGCGAAAAAAAAGAACGCAATTACAGTATGTAACCTATACAAACGACCATCATGAATGCGAATGTTAAGTACTAAAATCAACAATATAAATTAAATAGATTACTTTATGTAACATTTTTTCATTGGTTAGTTAGATGTCAAATGCTATCAGTGGACTGATAGGAGAATGGGCGTATTCCATCTATATTTTAAAAAAATCACAGTTGTGAAATAGATAGCATGCAGTTTTCCTTGAACGGGGACAATATTCAAATAGGTGGTTTTTTATTGATGAATTTGTATTTATGATGCATTAATGTGCATTATGATGATTTATAATGATTTATGCATGTTAAGTTTTATTTTATAGGCCACACAGAGTCTGCAACAGGCCTGAAAGTGCAGCTTGACAAGGTTCCCGGTCAGCGGAAGGCGCGGTGACCAGGAGCAGGGTTAAGGCGGCACATTGCATGCTCACGCTGTTGACATTTCAGTAATTGCTTTCCCTTCAGAAAGTATGGACACCTTTTAGGGGAGTTCAGAAGTCATCAGGAATCTCATCTGTCGGCCATTCCTGGGTCAGTGGCTTAAGGTGTCTTTTAATGTGTTAGCGGTGTCACATGTTCGTGCATCGGTCTCAAAAATCGCTTAACGAATCAACTAATTTAGTCACATTCCTGAGTTTCAGACTGTTGCTCGATTTTCCTTTGATGCCGCTACGGATTTCTTGCTGTGGAGATGCATACCGGCTGTAGGAGGTTATAACTGCTTAAACTTGGAAACTGTACAGTTGGCAAAGTGTACACAGCAGCAATAGTTTTTAATGGCGTGGGAAAGAGTGCAATAGAAAAAAAAGGCCTATAGTTTTGGGGAGATGCTACCTGTTCTATATGGAGCTCTGGAAAAAGGTAAGAGACCACTCTATGTTTTTTTAAATATCTGCATTTTTAAATATCTGCATTTTTAAATTCTGGTTCTGCTGGCAGAAGGCTATACTGCAAGGCAGGCTATTTCCAGGTTCAAAATGTCTAAGACAGCAGGACACAGGAACGAGGTGAAGCACGAGGCACTGGGAACGACCAGAAACCAGCCAGGTAGAGGACAGAAGCGACTTTCTAATGCCAGAGATGACTGTCAGTGTATCCGACGGTGCCTCAGAAATCAGAGGATGACAGCAAGTGAAAATGGGAAAAAGAACGGGAAACATTAAGCACAGGTGTGAAGTGCACTGCTAGGTCAGTTCATATCAGGCTTCTAGAAGGAGGACTGATGTCCCAGAAAGCAAGGAATAAGCCCTTCATTAATGAGAAACAGAGTAGAACCAGGCTGGAGCTTGCAGTTATATATATAATGACTATATATATAAAAATAAAAATTCACACACACCCATAAATTAAGACATGAGGTTTCAAGTTTTTGCATGGCTGTGTGTGTGTGTGTGTGTGTGTGTGTGTGTATTTTCATCTCTACTGCTTAATATTGGCAATACTTTGATGTAGCGAAAATATATATATATAAATGCACGTTAAAGGAATACATTCTAATTTCTGAATTCTGATTTGGCATTCTGATTTCTGAATTCTGATTTGGCATTCTGATTTCTGAATTCTGATTCTGCATTCTGATTTCTGAATTCTGATTTGGCATTCTGATTCAGATTCTGAAGCAAAAGACACATTAATGAGCTGGTAAGGTACAGCAGCACAGAAAGGAAGGATAGGTTTGGGCACAGACCTGTACAGGAATGAAATGAGGATGTGTGTATCCACACACTCAACCTGCCAAGATCTGTTTGCTTGCCTGTAGACATCACAGCATCTGAAATATAGAACAACATGTTCTGGAGTCCTTCTTGGGGAGATCGTTTTGAAATAGCTCAGGACCTCAGTGCTGAGGTGCAGTGGCATGTCTGTATAAAAAGTACTCATTCTTTTGGACCACAAATGAAATGAAATCCCAGCTCTGTATCAACTAAGAATGACATTTTGTTCATGTCCGAGGCCAAGGATCACTTAATGCGCCATAACAGCCTCATTTAAAATATTTAATGCATGAATACAACAATGACTCTGGCAATTTAACATAGAAGGTTTGGGAGATAACTATTTTTTCATCTACAGCTATAAAAATGCTTGGTTACTAAATCTCCGTAATGCCAAATGGTGATCTGAATTAAATTTAAAATGTAACATTTTCAATATGACTTCAATTTAATGTCTTTCTATAAGATACTTTGTGAGGAACATGTACTGCAATGCAGAAAATCACTTGATATGTAAATAGAATCTTTCAAAATTTAATTTTATATGTACTTAATTTTTTATAAAGAAAATGTAAGTCGGAAGAGATCAGTGACAAGTGAAGATATTTTATGCATACTTTATTAATATTTCTTCTCTGAAAGGAGAATTCTTAACAGCAACTGACCCAATCGTGAAAGCGCATTCAATGTGTTTTGAAGCCAAAACAGTCACTTTATTTAGCAAACACAATTACAAAATAGAAATTACCACAAAATAATGAGTTGCATGTAAAACACATTTAAAAAATTATGCCTACTCAGTAGGTAACTATGTACAACATTCCAACCCTGAAGATAATTACATTTCTGATACAAAAATATAGGTATGAAATTTCCTTTTTTGGTTACATTCTAGTTGTGAAATTGAGATCTCAAGTATTGTCTAATTGCCCCTTAAAATCCTACATACGTAATAGTATCATTTCAGATGCGTTAAATCTGTTCATGTACTTTAAATTGTTACATTTAACAGCTAGAGTGGCATTTCAGAAGGCACCAAAACTGCAAGTTTCTCTTTCAAACAGATCATTTGTCTTTGTAACATAATGCCTAATCCTGCGTCGAAAGGGGGAGATCGAACCTGTCATATTTACAGAAAAGAAAATTAAATGACAACAATTCTCGCACATGCTTGTTGTACACAGACCTGAAATGAATCGCGACAGGGAAGAAATATTCATAAGCTACATGTCAGCTAACTCTGAATAGTACAATGTAAATATGCGAACACATTTCACATTGATAGTACCGACGGACGTAAAGCAAAAACGTGGCACATTTACGACATACGTACACCTTATGTATATCGTAGAAGTCTCTAAATGCGTATCTCTGCTTAATTGTCCTTGAGTTGGAGATGCTAAACAGACAGAAAAGCCAAGAATCTCTCAATCTTTTTGTCTTTAGAAAGTGTATTTTGCGTAAGAAGTGGAGAGGTCTCCTTTTATCATGTGTCATGTGTTTGAAAATGAGGGATGGGGCGGGCTAAAAGTGCTTTTCCAGTTTTTCTTTCTGTCATTTTGTCCAGAAGTCCTGTAATCTGAAGACCTCAGCAGATGTCAGTTGTTCTTGGCGAGACGGTGGACTGGCCATCGGGGCTGGTGACCGGGGGCGTGTACAGGGTGGTAGGGAGGGCGGAGGGGAATGTGGCTGCTACTTGGGTGGAAAACGTGCCGGATGGGTAGGAGGTGGCAGCGGACTGGGTCGGATAGGAGCTGTGTACTGGTGAGCCATAGCAGGAGGGCACTGGGGAGGGGTAAGAGGAGACAGGGGAGGGGTAAGATGTGACGGGGGAGGGGTAGCTGGATGCAGGTGAGGGCATGGAGACGGGGCCCACCACCTTCTCCACCTTCTTCTCCTTCTGCCGCAGGTGGATCTTGGTGTGCCTCTTGCGCTCGTCGCTGCGGGCGAACTTGCGGCCGCAGACGTCGCAGGCGAAGGGCTTCTCGCCGGTGTGCGTGCGGATGTGCGTGGTCAGGTGGTCGCTGCGGCTGAAGTTGCGCATGCAGATGCGGCACTGGAAGGGCTTCTGGCCCGTGTGGATGCGGATGTGGCGCGTCAGCTCGTCCGAACGGGAGAAGCGGCGACTGCAACTCTCCACAGGGCAGGCGTAGGGGCGCTCGTGGGGCGGCGTCTTGCTGGTGCGGTT
Source organism: Stomatorhinus walkeri (assembly GCA_026784285.1). Classification (NCBI taxonomy): domain Eukaryota; kingdom Metazoa; phylum Chordata; class Actinopteri; order Osteoglossiformes; family Mormyridae; genus Stomatorhinus; species Stomatorhinus walkeri. Next base: position 5,559,488 of record JAODUD010000048.1, on the reverse strand, counting down.
CGGGTACTTTCTGGCCTGCCGGGGCTTGGTTAGCTGCGACTGTTCCACACACTTTAAGTCCTGTGATCCCGTCTGAGAGGCAAACGCCCGAATGGTGGACAGGGGCGTGAGACAGAGCTGCCCCGATTGCGACTGGAAGGGCTTTTGATCAGGGGGTACCAGACTGGAGTCGGTCTGTTGTTGGGAGAAGAGGTAGTCAGGGATAATGGGGACCGGGAAGCTGGTGGTCTTCCCGCCCGTGTAGGCTGGGGGCGGATATGGGATGGTGCAGCCTGTGGGGCTTGGGAATGCCTGGCTGTGCTCCGGAAGAAGGCTGGAGTTGCTGGTGGCCTGGGTGGGCGCGGCGGAGTAGATGGGGTTGGATTCGCCATGGTGGGCGGAGCAGCTCATGTTGGCCTGGCAGGAGGAGCTGACTGAGGAGGTGGACGAGGAGGGAGCAGAGTGGTTGGAGATCCCCATCAGGCCACTGACCAGGCTGAGGAGGGGCTCGGGGCAGAGGCTGCCCCCGCAGGTGGTTGTGGGTTCGAGGGTGAAGCGGCCTGTGTAGGAGAGTGGGGGCAGGCGCTGGCTGGGATAGCTCGGCTCCACAAAGGACTTCTCGTAGCTGACCGCGATATCTGGCAGCGTGTCTGCAAGGGGGGTTATGAAAAAAATAGCGGGAGTTAATAATGATCAGCAGTGGGTCCAGCTCCATGCCACTCAAGCCAGTGTGGAGGAGAATCCCGCTGGCAGAAATTCCCAAGCCGTACCGAGACCGTCTGACACAACATTGGAACATCCCCCCCACTCAGTCCTTCCCAGAGCAGCCTGGGGTCTAACGCATCACGCCTGTCCTGCCTTTCAGCTGCCTAAGCACTCTTAGTAATCAAAACTGCACAACTGCCCCCTACTTACAGCTCTAAATAAATGCAAGATCAACATTTAGACCCCAGCACATTCTGCTTATCATTAATACCCTTTGGTCTACAAATTAGTTAAAATAATGATAAGCTGCTAAGACCTTTTTAAAAAACGATATTTGCATTAAAATGACAGAGTTTGTGTTTTAGAAAAATGGCTCTGCGTGATTCCTTTAGTAAACTTAAGAGGTTGATCTTACCTCCAGCCAGGTGGTCATACTGCTCTCCAGGATCCCCGGTCCCGAACCCAGCACCTTCTGGTGCGGAGGCAGCGAGGAAGGGTGTCCCGGCAGAGTGGAGAAGCATGATGTCTTCTAGCTTGGGGTAGCTATCCATGGGCGACTGAGGAAAGCTCAGGGGCTCTGAGATCTGGAGCGTGGGTAGAAGCATCTCTGTCTTTGCGGCACACATTCTTCAGGAAGCTGCAGCCGTGGATGAGGAGCAGTGGGGAAACACCACCGCACCTTGGAGAAGATGCTGCCTCTCTCTCTATCTGCTGCTGCAGGATATCCAGGGCACTCGGAATCTCAGCCTTTTTTCTCCTTAAGAAGCAAAAAATAAAAACAAAAAACTAGTTCAATAATCAGATGAGTCCAGCTTGTTATCTCCAAAATATTAGGATGCAATGGTTAATTAGTTGTAACCATTTGTTGTTGTTTACTTTTTAAAATTTAGAAACTTTTTTTTAACTTGTGTATTTCTGTGGGTCTAATGCTTTTTTTCGGAGGGAGACCGAAATATGGCTTTAAGTCACTGTTTTTATCGCTCTGCTTCTAATGTTTCTATTAGGCGCTCTGGGCTCTTTCACGTTTCAGAGGATCCCCAGTCCTTTATATAGGCTCTCCTGCCGTGACGTAGATGTCCGTATTTGGACTGGAGGAAGCCCATATTTAGGCACTGCGGTGGAAGACACACGGAGCTTGCCAAGCGGAATACGGAGAGCAGAGAAACCATAAACAGAGCAGTTGCAGCGCACGAATAAAAATGTACGTCTTTTACACTTTGGTTGAGGATACTAACACACAAATGGCATATTATCAGTGAGTTCTCAAGCGGCGGGCTCGGCTGAACGCACATTTCTCTTTTGTAGAAGCACGGTATTTTGGCGGAAGCCCCAGCGCCGGAGCTCCATATAAGGTCATGCTTAGACTTGGTTTCCGGTGGGCTGCCACTTCCTTGCCCTTACTTGGAGTTTCCTGAGATGGTGCTGATCAGAGCTTGGCAGTGAATGAGAGACCGAGGCGCAACTGAAGGCCTGCGCTCAAGGGGAATTACAAATGTCAGCATTCTGCTTCTCACTTTCCAAAGCGCTGGCGACCAATATTGACAGGCCTTTTAAACTATTTACAACTTTCAATTAATTTTGATTTCATTTAGAATAATGCAAAAAAATAAAATAAAATAACAATGTATCAGAAACTCATTTCTTAAAGGTCTGCAACACATATTTTTACTGTATAATTCCAAATTTACAATGTAACAAATTTATGTATGTTTTTATAATATAGGCTATTATATAAAGACAACAGCCATAGCAACAACAACGATAATAGTAATAATAATAATAATTGAAAGAAAAATAATACTAACGAAACCGTGTTTGTGCTTGCATATATGCTTTTTGTCATCCTCTGCATGTCAGCCACGACGGCAGTGAGTACAGAAAGACGTCGCTACGCTTTAATTCTAGCGCGCAAGCATGAAGCGCAGTATGTAGAACTCCTCGGGTATATGGGAAGCATTTGGTCCCTTTGCCATCACTGGAGCCAGCAGATGCTACCGCTGCAACCTCTTCACAAGGATGAAACCGAGAAATTCATGCGTGCGCTATCGTATATATTGTATAACAAACTGGAAGCCCCTGTTGTTTACTCAGTGCTGACACGCGGACATTTTTTGTCCGCTTATTCTCACCTCCAACGGCACCATAAATATAACGTAAAACAGTCAAGAATTCACAGCAATTCGAAGCGGTAAATGTTTATTATAAATATACCTCACTAAAAATATTCACATACCTTATAACGTACTCAGACAGGGTACTGCATGGCCTTATGAATTATTCTCACAAAAAAGCGGCCAGCCGAAAGATTGACTCAGACTGAGGACCAGAGAAAGAAACAACTTGCATTTTCATCAGTTTGCAGTTTTTGGGTCGGCTATCCTACGTGGTCTTTCGAAGTCTGAAGCGTATTTGCCTGCCCGCTCACCGCATGCCGCCGCGAACTTACGGCTCTGCCCCCTCACGCAGACTTATTAGAGAATTGTGACTCACACGCGGTTTGAAGTGATGACCGAGCGTCCGATGTGTTGGACGGAGCTCGGATTGATCTTCCGGGGAATACCGCTCCGGTGCACGGCTCACCGGCCCTAATGAGGCGGTCTTGCCGGCTGCGACGCCCTCACATGCCACCGTTTTGCCGATCGGCCCGAAACACAAACGTTGTTGCTAGACTCAGGCGGTTCGGAGCTGCTACACGAGGTTGGGGCAGGATTAACGGATCGCGTGTTTGACAAAAAAGTTGAATACTGCAGGGCACTGCCATGAAATAAAACACAAAATATATTAGGTGTTCGATAACAGGGTACTGAGCAAATTGATCACTAAAATATTACCGTGAACACAATGCAATATCTTTCGAGTGTCACTCTCAAAATACCCTGTAGCTGGAACTTCGACACATTAATCCACTGACAAATTTTACATGGGTAGCAGAGACTGATTTTTTTTACAGCTGGTTCTCTAGTCAGTTTAACCTCCCTTACATTTCTATAGAGTTAAAAGAGGTAGAAATAGCATGTTGTTTATTTGTGGGTATAGCGAGTCCCACGTTCTAATGTCAGCGTGTGGAGGCGCCGCTATGAAATGACGCTGTAAGTAAATCAGGAGAGGAGGCCTCCCATAGTACAAAGCGAGTTCTGCAGATGTTTTGCGACGCTGCATCTTTTGCGGCCAAGAGCTGGGATCCCTTAACAGTCTCAGCCTGTCAATGCTCATCTTAATCCATGCATCCTACGCAGCGAGGCACAAAGTGGAGTTCCCCTGCTGTGCGACTTATCTCTGCACCCTTATTTATAAGCAGGACCTGGGGGGGGGGGGGGGGGGGGGGGGGGGGGGGGGGG
>JAODUD010000048.1:5541266-5552004 GCA_026784285.1 Stomatorhinus walkeri | reverse complement strand
TGGATTACAGAAGGCACAGTGGACCTCAGAAAGAGAAGACCAAAATCGGGGAGGATGAAGATCTCTTGAAGGTGCTGAATCACAAATTCCGGAAAGACTAACACGAAAAACTGAAAAACAGTTTGAAAAGATGGGTATCTAGCTAAATGCGCAGCAGATGAAGGTTCTGACCACAGTTTAAGAAAATAACTTTAGTACTGATGGTGAACAGATAGTGCTTATAGACAGAATTTGGCTCTAGATCAATGAACAATTGTTCCAGCAGTCATGAAGTACATATATGGAAAACAATAATGTAAAAGCTTGAGCCCCGCGATGGACTGACATCTTGTCCAACGTGTCTCCAGCCTTGGGCCTCGTTCTTCCTGATTTGCATGAGCATTTTATACAAATTGTATGAACAATCAGAATGATCCCAGATACTCTGAAGTAAATCTTTCCTTGGGTGCAGATTCAAAACGACGATCATCGCGCTTTAAATGAAGGTGAGGACGTGCCATCCTGAAAGTTCCCGTACTTTGGCCCGTAAGGCGTCCATTTCCTGCAAAGTGCAGGCAACTCGGTTCACGTTGGTCCATGGGTTTGTCTAGTCCTGTTTCTAACGTCCTCCATGCGGCAGAATAGGCAACACAAACACATACAAAGCATCTAAGCACTTTCTGAAACACACAGACCTACAGACATTACTGGCCTGTTATGAGAAATCCATTCTAATCAATTCATTTTTATTTATATAGCACATTTTTAAAAAACTACATTGTCTCAAAGAATTTGACATTATCCCCCCCCCCCCCCCAAAGCCCCCAGTGAGCAGCCGGAGGCGACAGTGGCAAGGAAAAACTTCCTAGAAGGAAGAAACCTTGAGAGGAACCAGACTCAAAGGGGGAGCCCATCCTCCAGGGGCCGGCAGAGGAAGTCAGATTCACAAAATGGACAAAATCCTCATTTTTAAAGTCCAAATTTTAGAATCTGAGTGTCAAATGTGGTCAGGTCACTTATCCTGGTGAGGGCTGGACAGCAATTTTGACCAACCAGATTATCAAAGCAAACATAACTTCACTTATAAGAAATCTGAGAAATTCCTTCTGCAGTGAACCAAAGCCGGACTAATGAACGCGATGATGCTTGTGGAACCTCAGCCGCATGGGACGGGTCAGCAGACACTGATCTGAATTCCCCAGCAGCTTCCAGTTATATTTCATAGATTAGTTACCCACAATAGCCAGTTACCATGGAGAGGATGTCCTCGCCGTCTCCACGGCATCAGCCCCCTTTGTCTTCTGCTTCTTTATTTAGATGAAAACTCAATTTACAACCTCATACGCATGTTTTCCTCAGGCACGGCTGCAGAATAAGCTTTCATTGTTAATTTAGTTAAAGGGGTGTTTTTCTCAGTCTGTGCATGTTAATATCTCTTACTGCATTGTCAATATGTTTGTGAGTTGAGCAAACAAAATGGAAAAAACCAATGTTTGTCTTAGGCCTGATGAACAGTTACTATTTAGAGCCCATTGTTTGTGTATCGCAGCACCCTGGGTGAAGTTGGAGGGATGGAAATTGGCCTCACATGGCACAACCATTTGCTATTTGCTATTTTGCTCACATGACAAAGTGTTTACACCCCCCCCCCCCCCATTTTCCCCACACCAGTTTCAGATTGACGAAGAAGGACCAGCATTTTGCAGTTATAAGCTGAGGGGTGATGAATTTCTAAATCACTTTTTTTTTTTCCAAAAATAAAACTTTCAACCGATAGTTGCAACAATCATAACACAATAATGTAAAAAAAATAGACAGCGAGTGGAATAGCAAAGAATTTTGGATTGCATTTTTTCCCTCAAACATCTGCTATTACAGTTATGTGGCTTTTGCTGCAACTGCCATGCTTCACAAAACAGGAAGTGATGTCATTTCCTCTGCTCCGTGATATCACAGCCCACCACTAAGGCTGTCTGTTTACCAGTGGAAAGAGGAAATATTTTTCTCCCTTTTAAAACATAATGTGTTCAAACACAACTGGCAAATGAATTACAAGCATGTTCTTATTTTAGATCAGTCAATAAAAAAAATACACAGTTAGGCTTGTATGCTTTTTTTTTGCACAGAATGTCATTTCTCAATGTTGCTGTGAGACCCCTTTCTTTGAAACATGGCAGTCCTACTTTTCCTCGTGTCTACAAATAGCTGTTAATAAATGCCCATTCACAACACCGGCAGTCGTCAGTGAGACAATATGCTATTTACACATCAGAGAATGTGAGATAAGTGACTGAAAAAGGAGCAACGTTTTTTGAAGACTTCAGCACACAATTCCGGCTCAGTGGATGTGGACACCATTGCTTTTCATTTTCCTTATTCGTGACAGAATTTGAAAACCTTACAGGCGCCGTTGGTGCATGTGGCCAGCGACAAGGGCATCCCCGGCATTACGGGAGTGACTTTGAATCACCAACAGCATCCTTCTTGTAGAAATCCCCAAGCATGGAGGATCTCGCATGTGTGTTCACATCTCCTCGGCACATCCCACGTGTGTTCACATCTCCTCGGCACATCCCACGTGTGTTCACATCTCTGGCACATCACACGTGCGTTCACATCTCTTTGGCACATCACACGTGCGTTCACATCTCTTTGGTACGTCACACGTGTGTTCACATCTCCTCGGCACATCGCACGTGTGTTCACATCTCCATGGCACATCGCACGTGTGTAAGAAATTTACAAACGGCTTATCAAACTCATTTAGGGACAATTGACCTAATAGCTCAGAGATGTTAAAATCTTATCTAGCTCTGATTTAATGGAGCCCAAGGTTTTAGCTTGCACTATACTAAATTCATAGTGCTCAACTAGTCAGTTGAAACACAATCTTGGCCTAGACCTTTCTCTCTGGACCTGAACTATCCACCTCTGTCTGTAGTGCACTGTCACCCCTACAAACATACAAAGACCTCCAGCCAATAGGAAAAAATCCTGCCATATTTCCCTTTTCAATGAAAGCACAAACCGTTTGACTGTGTTTCCTCAGGTAAGCTGAATAACCTTATACCCTCTTTACGAAAGTATCTGTGTGATTTCCTACAGAATGTGCAAAATATTTTTTTCTTAAAACTCCCAGAAAATGGAAATAGAAGTTTTATTTGTCTGCTTCACAGTCCTTCCACAAACCTCCAAATCTCATGATGCATAGAACCACCTGACACACTCTTTTTGTCTGACGATTGGAATCGGGGAAGACTGCAGATAAAATAGTGGCAAATATGAAATGAACATAGAATCAAAATACTCCATTGCACAAGTGTCAAGTCACCGAAGATTTAGTCGCTCAGATTTTAGAACCTCTTTCAGTGAGTCATCATTTATGACCATTAATTTGCTTCTGAGATGATGTTTGGGGGGGGGGGGCAATGAGAGAGAGGTGTACAACTCTCTGATTGTTAGTTATCATTGATGATTCACTTTCCTGTAGTGATTAAGTAATAACCATCAACCACCCATTCTCCGTCTTACTTAATTTCTGCGCCTCTAAGCTTGTCTTGAATGTATGGCCCCAGCATCGCTTTGTACCATATTTTTCACCTAGATCCTCGATGTCAGCTGTTAAATTCCATTCAGATGTTCCACAAACACATTAAAAAACAAAATGGGATCAGGTCTTTTTCAGACTCGAATCCAAACTTTGGAACAGTCTTCCCCTGTCTGTTTGGTTTGCTTCCTCTACAGTTTTCATTCTAAGCATGGAAACACGTCGTTGTGCGTTAGCAAACCCTGTGTCGCAGTACACTATATGGACGAAAGCATTGGGACATCTGGCCATTACAGATACAGGAACGTATATGACCTCCCATTCTCACAGCAGTACTCAGGTCCTAATCTGAAGCGGCCAATCAGAGTAGGATCGTGGAACATCTCCTCTCTCTGGCATGATCACCATCTCCCTCTGCTGCTGGAGGACCTTCGGAAACTCTGCATTTCATGAGTGGCACTCTCTGAGGCACGCAGACCAGGGAGTGGCCGCATCTCTGTAGGTAGGTGCACCTACTTTTGGTCTGGTTGGCCTGACGGCCGCCATATTCGGGGAGTGGCTGTTGCTGTGGCGGATCAGCTTCTCCTGATGCTGTCTGATGTCACTCAGGCTAAATACACCACAAACTAACAAGGGTAGGCCCAAGACCTAACCCTTCAGTCATAAAGAAGTCAGCAGAGCCATGGTCTCAGTCTTTGATCGGTCTGAAGAAGACCTCAGACGCCTGTGTGATCAAATGATAATTGCTTGTTTGTACTCTGTAGTATAGGAGTTGAATGTCTTAAGTGTGACCGGTTGAATCTGTAATGGATATGTGGATGGAAGCTGGATGGGTGGATGATGGATGGATGGATGGATGGATGGGTGGGTGGGTGATGAATGGATGGATGGGTGGGTGATGGATGATGGGTGGTAGATGTCTTACGAACAAACAAAACGGCCTCAGAAATGTGACAGACTAGCCGAAGGCCCGAATGAATCTGAACGAACCCTGAATGACTCGTTTGCCTCACGTTCTAACGATCACACTTACGAATTCCGTACACACAACAATCCAAGTTTAGCACTGCGTTTCCCAAAGCTTTCACAGTGCTACGATCATCGTAACTTAGAGAGGAAGCCTCCTCAGATAGATTGGCTCTCTGCCTTAAGGCCCTGATGTCTTAGGATCCTAACAGCACACGTGTGACAGTCACATTCAATATAAAGGCAGGGTAGCCTGCAATCTGGTTCCTATATGCTAAGGAGTTCAAGAAATGAACTGCGGACCAATTATGTGCTGTTCTGTCTGAAGCAATAAGAGGACAAATTCATCTCACTATGTCCTATGCTGCTGGAAGCATTTGGCAAAATGGAAAGATGGGTATGTGATACTGAAATTCAGGGCTCATTCAGAACTAAAGTCTCATTATTGGGACTAGATTACAGAGAATTGTTGGCCTCATTGTCTCTTAGCTGCAGGATTCAGTTTATTTTTACTAGGTTTAGAGACAGACCATTCTCACCTATTTACTTAAAACCATCTAAGGAAAAAAAATAAAGATCTGAATTGAATAGAGAGAGACATACTGTAATTTCTAGGGCATATTACACTCTTCCTGTTGTCGGAATATTTTCTATTCATCCCTCTGAAGCATATTCTCCTGCTGGGGCAGAAATTCATCAGGTCAGACTTAATACATAGGAGCTTTTGGCCCAGGACAGTCACGTTGATCACTTTTTCGGAAGGATATTTAACAGCCAATCAGCACCTCTGTTCCGCACTTCATCCAATGGGCAGCCCTGACGGTCGCCATCACTGAACAGGGGAAAAGACGACGCTGTAATACTGTTTGTCGTGGCCTCAGAATTGCGAGCACATTTGCGTTTGGCGGCACGCAGTGTGTTTTACGGGACAGCGCAGTGGCTCAGTGAGCGGCGCCGGGGGCGGGAGTCCACTCCCCGCCGTGGTCTGGCATCCCGTCAAGGGACGCCTCATGTTCAACGCTTCCTGGGATAGAATCCAGGCACACCGTGGTCCTGTACTCTACAAGCAGTGTGGAAGTCAGATGGAGTTTTATACACACACAATGAGATATGAAATATTATGGATTCATTCCTAATATTGGGTTTGACTACCCTTTCACCCTCTGCTTGTTGGGCCGTCGACTCAGTGGGGTCAAAAGTGTCCCATAGACCCCTGCCAAGCCGGGTGTTTCCCAAAGTTGGTCTGACTTCCCAGGTCTCTGCACCAAGCCTCTGCCCGCCCACTCCACAGATTTTCAAACTGCACTCAGACCTGGCACCTGGGCACGGGGGCCAGTTAAGCCAAATTCAAGAACCCGTGATTAAGGTTTTTTTAATTCATCATCGCACAATTGGGTTAAACGCATATAGCAAAAATGAAGTGATAGCCACCAAAAATGACATAAGAAACATGCATAGCTTGATAGTCAAACAGCATGATAAAAATGCTTATGAAATCTATAAACATTTGGCATATACAGTATACATGAGTATTACACTGAGATATCAATAAGTAACCTAAACTATTACATATGGCATATAACTGAGTAAGAGTATTGCACTGTTGCTGTAAATAGAAATGTGATCCTTCATTAATCCCCGTGGGGATAATTCTGTTTCCCCCATGTTGTTCTCCGTATAGGCGAGGGCATGCTTGGGGGGGGGGTCACAGTGAAGGGCAGCTATCTTGTGGAACCCAGGGAGCTGGGGATTATGGGAGATGGGGGCCCGATGGACATGCCGTGTTCAAACTGGTGGTCTTCTGACCGCTGGCGGATAAACAAACAAAACAAGTCTGTAAGCGTGAGGTGTGCAGATGACTGAGGGCACTGCATCACAGTTCGTTGACTAATTCCATCACTGCATTTCGGAGGACCATCTCAGCAGTGGCCTGTTGAAAAGTCCAGTAGAGACTTATTTGCTTTTATCCAAAGTGACTTACGGCAGAGGTGAGGGTTGCAGTGAATGATGCTCCCTGGGGTACGAACCACACATCCTTTGCACTGCATGCACAAGTCTCTATTTGCTGAGTTACTACTGCCATGAAAACACTCAGCTGACATGGATCTGCAAAAATTCCCTATAGTATAACAGCCACTCCGCTCTTATTTAATAAAAGTACTTTAAAAGCAAATCAATGACCTGATTGTTAAACATAATTGAGGGCAGAAGGTTGAGTTTTGATCCTATCTAATCTTCAATCAGTTGCCCTAGTTTTTATTTAAGGCCTTATTTTAGCTATTCCCGTCACCCAGTTTGGTGCGGGGGGGGGGGGGGGATATATTTAGCATCTTGTTGAGTTTTAATGGGCGCGGAAAGTGTGACAAAGTCTGCCTCGCTTTGACATTTCCTGTGCCGCACGGCATGAGAGAGGCCACAAGCCCTGATGATGTAACACACGCACGAGAGAGACAGTCCCCAGGCAAAAATTAGCAGCGGCGCGTTTAATCAAAGAAATACGTGTGTTATCGGTCCGTCTTCCACGTGCTTATCAAGTACAGTCTTTCCATGAACATGGAGTCCCTATTTATAAATGAACAGTCTACTTACATATTTTCTTTTCTTTTGAATTTCAGAATAAGAATAACGGAAATTGTAATCACTGATTATGTATCACTCTCTATCTTCAAATGCATATCTGAATGCCACATACTACCCACATGTTCAATTAAATGACACGCTGTTACTTTATCTCCATTTCTCTACCTCTGAGGCTATTCTTTTAATTTTTGTTTACAGTTTAGTGCTCGTTGGACAATGTTAGCATATGGCATAAGTTACAATTATCGCAATACTTAACACTAACAAATGGATATTCGTGGGACTCGTGGTTCTCTTGGGAATAAAGACAGCTTCTTGTTTTACTTTCATTTTGGACCTTCAGGTGCTACAGTTTAGAACAATGGCATTTATCCAGCAGCGCATTTGAACGTCCACACGGGAAGTCTTTCGATGAACTTCCACCGGAAATGTTTAGTTTATCTTGATGCTATCTGTGATTAGACGACATCGCAGAATGTGCTTGCACCATAAAGAACCTGTTCAGGCGAACGTATAACTGATCATGTGGTCTGTTTGATTTGTCACTTGGGAAAATGACTTACAAAACCGCATCTTTTTGTTTCACTGATTCATGTCCAGCCAGCAAGATAAGTCATTGTGTCACGAGTGGCTCGTAGTGACCTTACACTCTCTTGCTGGTAAGTTTTACTGTGTCATTTGCCAGTACATACTCACATACTCACCCCCTAAAAAGTGAGGTCATTGGTGGATTGGGGTGATTGGAATCACTGATTGACTGTGACAACTTGGGTGACACAGTAAGTCTATGGCCAGACCACAGACTGTGGCTGGAGAGTGATGTAACTGAAAGCCAACTAGATCAGTTGAGTGGAATCTGTTGGCTAACGATCAAAATAGCACTAGCAGGTATCCTCAGGAACTTGTTTTAAATTACTCACCTTTAGGGTCTCCGAGTCTGGCAGATACGTGGTAAATCTTCTACAGCAGGGCTGGGTCAGATTTCGGCCAGGTGCAGATTGGCGTGGTGGCTTGGGGATTCGGGAAAGTCTAATCTCTATGCTGCCTGCTTGTTGTGTTTCCTTGTGTGATTTAAAAATGAATAAAAATTTGTTCACAAAATTTCATCCAGGCTGGACACGGCTGGGCAATATTATTTTTACATAGTAACTTAAAACAATGCCTTTACAGAAATATATATTATACAGATGAACTTAATTAGTTGATCTGTAATGATTTGAGTGCAACTCCAATTAAGGGTCAAGGTTAAGGTCAAAGGTCGAGGTCAAATTTATTTATATAGCGCGGTTCAAATCAACCAAAGTTGTACCAAAGTGCTGTACAAGAGTGAGCAAGTAAACAGAACAACACAAACAAACACTACTACTACTACTAATAATAATAATATCTGAAATTATATTCAATTTTTTAGAAACACAAGCATATAAAAAGGTCATAATTAAAAATTGTTCTGTTTATCTTTAAACTTTTCAATATTTTTTCCAGTAAAATTTTACTAAAAAAAAAACTTTCGTTTTTAATGTGCAGGTCTTTGCACACAAGGAAACTATTTCCGTGAAAAAAAAGCTGTGCTTTTTGCCAGTCATCTAAAAAAGAAGAAATTACTCAGCCCGCTGTTATGTTTTGTGTATCCTGCATGTGTTGATGTGTGTCAGTAAACATTGCCAGACGGCCCCCTCTCATCCTCTCAAGTGTAGGAGTAGCAACACAACAGGTGGGGGGGGGGGTAGTTGACATTTTAGCCCATGAACATTGGGGAAAATTTATGAATCACCACCCCATTTTACATGGGTCAGAAAGTTTTGCATCAACCGCACAAGATCCGATTTGCGGGCCGCGTTTAAGAGACACACGCTGTGTAGGTTCCGCTGTGACCACAGTCAGCAGATCCGCCCTCCGGCCCATCATGGCGACCCAAGCCTTTGTGCCAGCGTGCACCAATGACAATTTTCCTCTCCATCCCTCCCTCACAAACGAAACTGCCCGTCAGATGTTGCCGTTCGAAGGTCCCTGCACTGGAACATGTGAAGGGACTGAACAGTGAAGCGGGGCTTGACCGCACGGGGCCTTTCCGTCGGGCTTGCAGTCACCAGGCACCTACACACTTTTGCACGCCGTTGAAGAGGGTCACGCTCCACGTGTGTCACCCGCCATAGCCGAGAAAGGCGGCAAACAGCTGTGCAAAAGTGCCACGTTCTCCTTCTCGTACTGTGCAATTGTTCTGCATCATGAATAACAGAACAGTCATATGACCTGACAGCTGACTGTATGTCACAACAGATATGATTGTGATTAAAACTGAAACAAAGTTAAGTGGAATCTTGCCCTGAATTTTCTTTACGTGCCTGTTTCGAGACACAATAAAACTTTTGAAATTTCCACAAAAGGCTGCATGGAATTCAAAGGTAATTTAAGTAGCAAACTGTTATATTGAAAATATTGATGGTTCGGAAAAAGAATGCATTATCCTCCTTAGACGGGAAGTGTGATGGAAAAGAAAAAACCTGCAACTGACAGAAGCCATTTGTGCCCAAAAGAAAAAGCAACAATTAGCAGTAGAATAGCTGCGGATTTTGAGGGCATGTTGTTGTGCAAAACGCCATGCACGATCTGGCTTCACTGAAGCACGGTTGGTACACAGAGGGTTAGGCTATATCCTTTACCTTTGACTTTAGCCTTCTGTACTGTCTGATGAAGTAATTCCGCGACGGGAATTACATTTTCATTTCCATATTCTGCGCCGCTACACACAGTCCACAAGTTCTTCATATTTCTTCATATTTCATAAAGTTACATCATTATCTTTTCCCGGGATCCTCGCCTTTTTTCTCGTGTCAGTCTGTTAACTTAATCATTGGCGACAGACTGATCTTCTCCGGGGACACCAGCCCCCACCCCCCTCCGCTTATTAGTAAGATGAGTAATTCGACGCAAGCGATGGAGGTCATCCTGACTTGCTGACTGTCGGCGGGAAAGTGCCACAGGCATTGGGAAAGAACGGGAGCAGTGCGATGTTGCCTGGAGTAATTTAAGTTTGTCGCTGTGTCTAGGGTACAACAGAAGCTTCCCGTTAGCCTGAAAGGCCTTATACTTGCCACCAACTGTCTATGAGAACTAACACTGAATAAAAATGATATATTATCATCTTCTCCATCCATTCAACTCGCGTTTGTTTCATTAGTAGACGTCAGCCAGTCCCTGGAGCAATTGGGAGTTAAGGGCCTTGCTCAAGGGCCTAGTGGTTAAGAGGGCTCAGTCACACTGGGATTTGAACTAGCAACCGCCAGATCGTGTAAACAGATTCCTAATCTGCTGAGCCACAAAACCAGTCCGTGTGTAAATCAGGACTCACAGGGGCGTGAGACGGGTGATGATTTGGACTGGATTCCCGGCCATCAGAGGCCACACTTTCACACAATAATCTTCATACCGCAACTAAAAAATAATGAGAAAATCGTGAGGTCATTATTACTGTAAGTAATCAGGTAGTTAACAGATGCATCCACATTGCTATCTATCTATCTATCTATCTATCTATATACAGTATATATATTTATAAACATTCTGCCGTCAGTATCCATCACAATACCCAGTGTTGGGCATTTCAGGTCCAGAAGCTACAAATCCAGACCATGGTTTTGATTCTACCAACCAGCTGAGTATGAA
>JAODUD010000048.1:5511618-5541166 GCA_026784285.1 Stomatorhinus walkeri | reverse complement strand
CAGAGTACTCAACTGGTTGGGAGAAACAAAACCATGGTCTGGATTTGTAGCTTCTGGACCTGAAATGCCCAACACTGACAATACCTGGCAGGCCAATAGGATGAGCTGCAAAGAGTGACTGACCTATAGGGAGAAGACAATATATTTTCAGCCCATGGCATTTGAGCAGCTAAAGCGTCTTCGATGTTTTATTATTGTTTCAAAAGATTTTTTAGTGTTTTTTAACAAAAGTGTAAGGTGCATCTGTAAAAACATAAATAGTAATCGTTGTTAATAATGTATAAGTAGTAACAGTATAAGTAGTGTAATCATCTGCTATTTATTCAACAAGGTGACACAAGTCAAAAATCTAACGGGGTCAGTATGCAGGTGTCAGTCTCCATACCCGACATGAAAGGAATATTGACTAGATCCAGTTTGCTTGAGGATTTTGAAGCACAGGATGGGTAGTTATCAGCCACATTCAAGAGAACTGTGTCTCCGCATGCCATGTGGTACGGTAACAAGCTAGGAATGGCACCGGGGTATACAGGTAAAGAAATGAAGAATTGATGTTATGATAAAAATCATTCATGGCGGATTTATAGACAATTCAGATGCTCCGTTTTCTCAGCTGCGCTGGGGGAAGAAAGGTTGAAAGGTACAAAAGTTTGCAGAAACTTTTCCGTTCCTGGATCATCAGACACAAACATTCCTCTAAACGATATAATTCAATGGGAATTAAACAACTTCAGAATAAATATTAAGGGGGCAATTTCTATTATTAATCTCATGACGAAATGCAAGAATCTCATTAAAATACTACATTACATCTCAGAGAAATTCTGCTTTATATTCCTTTGAATAGTTTATAATATTTATATTCGGGTTTTTTTTTTTTAAGGTACTGTAATTTTCTGACCAAAACCAATTTGTCCATGTTGCTGATTACTTACGCCCTCTAAGGGCAGTTTAGTGTATTACCAAAAGGTGGAAAACACGTACTGAGGGATTTACGTTTATATTTCATGATCTTATCCAAAGTAACGTACATTTTTGAGAAGGCGGGGTCAGACTGACCCTGGAGTCATGGGGAGGTTAGCGGCCTTGCTGAGCAGCCCAAAGGTGACATCACTCTGTTGACCCCGACGGGCTGTTCCTATTGGTTAAAAGAAAAATGTGATGTGGATTGTTTCAACCATTCATTTGTCCTCAAAGTTTTACTCAGTAAAGGACCACGACGGGCCTGAAGCGGGGCACTTAGTGGGCAGGATGTCGGTGTGTCACGCGGGCACAGAAGCAGTCACACTCTAAGGGCCATTTGGAGATGTTCAGCATATCTGGGGGGTGCAGGAGGACGCAGGAGCACTTGGCAAAAAGCTGTATGGTACTGAGAGAACGTTCAAACACACGCACACACACACAGTCTTCATTGTTACCCTCTGCTTGAACTACATATGTGTACAACACAATACAATAACAAAAATATTTTTACCTGCTACCAGTGACTCTTTAAATATATTAAATATGAATTATTAATAATTACAATGTGATGATAGTAGATAAAATTACAGAAACATTCATCCATATGCTCATCTTCCAGCAGTTTATCCAGTAGAATGTATTGATTTACTAATTAATTGGAGAATTTGTATAGAGTGTATAGTTGTTTTTTTGGAACCGTTAAAGGGAGATACTTCACTTTTTGTCCAAATATATAACCTTAATAAATATTTGGTATACAGTATACTAACTCACATATCTTTCCTTTGTGTTGGAATCGCATAGATCTCCAGCGTGATTAAAAGATTGTTTAACTATGGTTATTGCTGAGCAAATTAAATGAATTAATTGGGATATTAGTGTTGTCGTTTGTTGGTGGTCCAGTGAGATCTGACCTCACTGGAGGGTCACTGGTGCTCCATCCACCAACCAGAACCACACATATCCCAGCAATGGAGCTCGACCCTATTAGAGAGTCATGTGATCACTCTCCGAGTCATGTGACCATTCTGAGTGGAGTCACTCTTCTTGTGCTTCTTTAAAGATCAACATACGCCTGCTGACTGGATGGGGGTGTGATGCAGGGAGCTGGCTGGCACTATAGACTCTGTCCAAGGTGCTGAATCTGACCCGTAATTCTGCCGCTAATGGCGCTGAATAGACAGCCGTCCATTTTGATAGTTTTGTTTGACCTTTTCGCATCATGCTTTCAGTTTGACCGGCCAATAAAAAAAAAGTGCTTCCTGCAGATATATGCGCTTCTCGACATTCTCTTTGATAGGTGAGGAATCGAGGGACAAGGCTTGACTGTGGACAATGTCTCTACATAGAAACATACAACAGAAAAGACATATATGAAACAAGGCTGTCACAGGTGACTTTAAAGAAGGTTGAAGTGATTCTAAGGCCCTACATGGATATATTTATCATGTGTGGCTCAGCAGGCAACTGACTGGTTCTGTAGTTGGATGGACACTGGTTCAGATTCTATTATTGGCAGAGCAATTTCACTGTTGGGCCCTTGAGCAAGACCCTTCACCACAATCGCTCCGGGGACTGGCTGACCCCGCTCCCTCACTTGTATGTTGCTCTTAATAAAAAATGTCTGGTGAATGTCAGATGTCATTTCAGCATGACTAATTTTTACGGTCAACTTATAACGCTAAACTTGCAGATGGTTCATCATGACTGGAACCGCACTGATAGTCAACTCAAGTCATCAAGGTGTTACCAACTTCTGAAGAGACTGTTAAGAGAGAAACTTTCATTTTTCCCGGGAGCAAAACTTACCGTCTTCTACGCCCTCAAACCCGAATACACAGTCACAAAGGGCAATAATATTTGCTTCTAGTTAGCAGCTTTTAAAATCTATCAGAACCCACAGCCCTTCCTCCCCCAGGTGCAACTCTGAACCTTCCATAATAAAAATGCCATAATTTGTGCTAATTTCTGCCAGAGAAAAATGCCTTAAATATGAAAGGGGACGTGAAGCTCTTTAGGTTGTTTCATCTTGATTTGCTTACAGGCAAGGAGGTGGCAGGGAGCAGAGGAGCACCAGCGGAGCAGGTAACCATGGCGGCCTCCATCTGCAGCGGGTGCAGCCGCTCACTCCCACCTCCCTCGTGGGTGATTGACAGGCCCGTGCGCCGAAAGGATGCACAGAAACTAGGGCAGATCTCTCTCTCTCTCTTTCACTCTCTCTCTCATCTCCCGTTCCTGCTGCCTCGTAACCATGGCGCCTGCCCAAAGTCACAATCGTGGCTAATGTGTGAAAATGCTAACGAGAGCCGCTGATTAAGGAGGATCGCCGAGGGCAGATGGCAAGATGAGCCTCCCTGATTATGAACTGCAACTTTATGTATATAACACAAAAGACAAAGCAGGAGGGTGAGGTGTAGTTCAACAGGTCAGGAGGCCATATTTGTGACCAGAATGTTGTTGGTTCAAATCCCCTGTTGGTCAAAGCAACTTCACCCATGAACCCTGACTGCTCCAGAATCTACCTAACCCTACTTTTTTCTAAAAAGAAAATTACATTGCTTTGAATAAAATGTAATGGCTTCAGTCACATTTCCTGAAATTCTACTTCACAGCTTTCCAGTATAACCTAGTTAAACCAGTAAACCAGGTAACTTTAAGCTAGTAACTCATCAAAAGTGATCTCCCTTCTGGCATCCTTTTCCCATTTCCTCTTCCCCTTTCACTCACCGTTTTGTATGGATGATACAGTAACGGGTTGCCATACACTCTTGTTGAGTGCCATGTGGTGACTGTGTTGTGAAAGGCACTATATAAAATTTAATTGAATTTATTATTGGGGGTTAGGGCCTCACTCATTGGATTAATATCCATTTTTATCTAATGATAAAATCTCCAGGTCATTAAGGGATTTGAACCAACAACCTTCAACTAACTCACATAAAGCCCTTAGCCACTAAGCCACATACCAGCAACAATCAAGCACTCTATATGAGGGGTTGATCTCTTTAATTGATTGGACTTTATGCTCAGCTGCACGATATAAACTTCTGGTACTTTCTGTTCCAGTGTCCCTGTCATTTGTGGTCATTATGGTTACTTCCCTAGGTCCCTTTTAATTAAGCTGCACCGTGCTGTAAAAAATTTAGCAGGTGACACATGAAATTGAAAAAGAAGTTGCTGTTGTTTGTTGTTGTTTACTGTTTGTCGCTTCCCCCCCCCCCCCTATTTTTTGTCCAGTTTTTATTACTTAGCTGTTCTTTGTTCTGGCTGTGTGATGCGCTGAAGAATCGCAGCTTTGTCTGTGTGTGTTTCAAATGACAAAACAGCAACTTGAAGTCACCTGCTGATCATTCGAAGTGAGGAGAATGTCCCGAGGACATCCGAGTGCAGGCAGAGCGATCGCTAAAGCCCGCTTGGATGAAGCCCTTGCGCCGCGTCGCCAGTGGCTGCCATATGTCTGAGGAATGTGACAGGATTCTGCTGCTTAATGGACGGTCTGGTCTCCAGATTTAAAGGGTCCCGCCACCAACTGCTTATGGCTATCAAGTCACTGTCCCCGACCCTGGGGGTCCCGGCAGGGAGGGCAGATCACTGTCAGGGATAACGAGCCAGCGAATAGTCACGCGTCCCCACGGGTCTGTCACGCTGAATGAGGGACACGTCACCCATCAGCGGGACCGGGGATATTTATAAACAAGGACATCTGAAAACAAACCTGAATGACTCATGAAGTGGTACAGGTATTATGAAACCTAGCCAGGCTGTGTTCAGGTTACAGCAGTCATCCGAAGGGAACCATGCTGATAAAATCCAGCATGTTTCTTCTGTTCCCCCCCCCCCAACCTTAGCTCAGAAATTGTCAATAGATAGTACTGAAATATGTGGTTTTCTTCGGCTGTATCTACACGTAAACACGAACGCTTCACAATACATATTTATAACAACCCTGCTCATCGCTGACTTAAATGCCATTCTTGAACATCGTTTTTTACGCGAGGTTAAGCTAAAGAAAATACAATTTAAATAGTCTGAAAAGTATTTGAAAAGGTACGTATTCGAAAAACATTAAAAATTTAAAAAACAAAGAAACAAACGTAACAAAATTTGTGAGGGTGGCATGTCAGCGGTTGGCAATTGTTGCCTCACACCTCTGAAGTTTGAAGCCTGCTCTTTGTATAGAGTTTGCATATTCTCCCCTTATTTTCCCGGGTTCCCTTTTGCAATACAAAAACATGCATGCGGGCATCTCTAAAATGCCCCTTTTTTCTGTGCCCTACGGATGGACTGGCCTCGTTTTTGCCCAGTGCATTCTGGGACAGGCTCATGGCAACCCCGGCATACCTGTACCCTACTGGAAAGGTAGTTATAGAAGATGGATAAAAAAAAATACAAATAAACAATATAAAGTTGTCATTTCTTGCACTACCAAATGACTGAATCACTTTTAATTGCCGGAGCGCGCACACACTTAGACACAGAGCGCTGCGACCTTCTCGCTTGTCATTTTCACATCTCGAGCCAGCAAGGCGTCATTCTCCTTTGAAACACGCTGATTATTTGCTAACATTGACAGAAGCCAAAATAAACTTCTTGTTTAGCGGTAATTCGATACAATGAATTATTCATGGGGTGCGCTGGAGGCTCGGCGCGCCTCACGATCGCGCTTAATGGGACGGTGGAATGATGTAGATGCTGGGAAGCGCCGCGCGCGGAAGACCTGCTCCTCTAATCCGAACACGCTGGCCGGATCTGCGCGGCGCAGCACGCTCTCCTGTTCCCCGCCTTACTTCCTCCTCACCCCTTCATTTGTCTTGCTCTCCACCAGTCACTTGCCTGCCTTTCACATCAATGTCCCCCCCACCACCCCTAATTTTTTGCGGGCACATATGCTTTTGACATTTGCCATTTCTGGCGATGATTTTTGCTCAGGACATTTCAAATTACTGTAAAATTTACCTTTCTACGCCATCTGGTTGCAAAGAATATGAAACAATTCAAAGTTAAGAGAACAAAATGTCCTCAACAGCACATGTAAAGAATATTAAGAAATGTTAAGAAAATGTAGTTTTTAATTGGAATATTTAGAATGGATGGATGGATATTGCATTTGGCATTCCATAAAGTAGCGATTCAAAGCAATCTTATCGTGCCCCATTCCCTGTCTATCCTGTCCTATTCCCTGTCTATTGTACCACATTCCCTGTCTGTCCTGTCCTATTCCGTCTATCCTGTCCTATTCCCTGTCTATTGTACCCCATTCCCTGTCTATCCTGTCCTATTCCCTGTCTATTGTACCACATTCCCTGTCTGTCCTGTCCTATTCCGTCTATCCTGTCCTATTCCCTGTCTATTGTACCCCATTCCCTGTCTGTCCTGTCCTATTCCCTGTCTATTGTACCCCATTCCCTGTCTATCCTGTCCTATTCCCTGTCTATTGTACCCCATTCCCTGTCTATCCTGTCCTATTTTGCCCTATTCCCTGTCTATTGTACCCCATTCCATGTCTATCCTGTCCTATTCCCTACATATTGTATCCCATTCCCTGTCTATCCTGTCCTATTCCCTGTCTATTGTACCCCATTCCCTGTCCTATCCTTCCCAACCCACTGCCCTATTTTCTGGCTCCTTCAGCCCTATCCCATCTACTGCTCTATTTACTGTCCTATCCTCAAGAAGGGGTAGACATTGGGATAATTTTACCACTATCCAATACAAAAAAAAAACACAGATATCTGACAGGTTCTGCTGCACATGCAAAATCTTTAATAGGTTCATAATTATGCCTTCCTGACATACCTGGAAAATGTCAGGAAATAAGTATAAATTACTGGATCTTTTCAGGTGACTCTCACTGTGCAGTGGAGAATCTGTTAATAGCATAGTCCTGTGGAAGTTTCTTACAGTTACTCTCCAGTTCAGGGGTATATCTGGTCTAATGTGGTAAATCACACCTCACCTTGTTATCAAGGGCATGGGAGCCGGGAGACAGGGGGTATATGTACCCCCCAATATTTAATCTGCCTTCCTTCGTCTCTTTATAAATATACCTTTCTTACCCCTTCCCCCAACATGAAGTCCTCTCCTACAGGTCAGGTTATGCTGGGGAGCATGCAGTGGTTCCACACATCGTGGCACCCACCACACGACGAAACACCTTGGGATCCCAGCTAACGACCCCCCAGGCAGATATAGGGTCTAGACTCTAGTGTCACCCTCCAGAAATTACCATCCATCTGCCGCAGCCAGGTGTTACGTGGGCGTCCCCTCTGCCCGGTCCAGCCGCTCGGGTCCTCAGTAGTGAGGATCCTACGAGCCGGATCACCCTCAGGGAAACGCGGCACATGGCTGTAGTGCCGTAACTGACGCTCCCTCGCAATGCAGGTGATGTGCCTCATTCGGGACTCCCTGAGTGACCGCTCATTCGACAGAAAGGCAAGCCAGTGGTACCCAAGGATTCTCCAAAGGACACAGTACCAAAGGAGTCCAAAGGCTCACTGGAGAGGGTCCATGTCTCACAGCCATACAGCAAGACAGGGAGCACCAGGACTCCAAAGAGTTGGACCTCCGTCCTTTTGCAAAGATATCGAGATCGACCCCCCCATGCTCTCCCAATCCGTCTGCTGACTTCATAGGAAGAGTCACCAGAGACATGAATGTCGCTGCTGAGGTAAGTGAATCTCTCGGCGAGGTTGACATTCTCGCCTCCGACAGACACGCTGCTGATGGCTGTGCGCAAGAGGTCATTAAAGGCCGGGATCCTGGTTTTTTATCCAGGACACTCGCGAGTCCAGACACTCAGGCTCCTCACTCCGTCTCCGGAGAGCCCTGATCAGAGCCTCCGTTGACGCCGCGAAGATCACATCGCCAATATTAGTCAGCACAAAGTCACCTGGCACGTCGACAAGATGACGAATTTTTTTTTGTTTAAATGCAAGTTGATATAATCAAATGAGCTCATGTGATTGTAATGAGTTCAAAGTTAAAGTGGCACAATGGGTGTGCACATACAGTGACGTGGCTATTGCCCAATGCGACTGACAGATGAGACAAATAGCACTTAATAACAAACGAACATGCATAATTGCGGATAGACTGAACTTTCAATTTAGTCCGCTGAATCGAAATTACAATTACTTGGCAAGACCAGCATTGCAATCTGCAGCATTGCATTGCGTTTTTATTGTTTCGCCAGGCTAACGGAAGGCATTCTGCACGGTTGTAGCAGTTGTTTGTTTTGGTTAGTTATTTGAATGCAGCTCTTTACTGTCAACGTTCAGTGGATCGATGGTGTTGTAAGGTTGTAATTGTGTTGTGCTCCGTGCTGGCACTTTGCACCTTTGCAGAAGTGATTTGTTGGTACCATATACGTAAGCAAAATAATAGGCTATGTGTGCGTCAGAACTGTGTATTAACACATAGGGTAAGCCAGTTGCGTTTTCTTACCTCCACCCTCCCCAAGCACAAACATCCAGCTCAACCTATGGGTTTGCTTTTGCAATCCATAAGGAAAACTGGTGACTCCCAGTTCCCATAGCGTGTGAGTGTATAGGCCTGGGGACAGACTGGTATCCTACCCAGGATGCTCCCTTCCGTCTCCGGGTGTTTTCTGGATAAGCGCCAGGCGATGAACTACGCTGCGTGCGCGTTTTTTGTGATGGATTGATATTCAATATTTCATAACCCATAACACAGTAATGAAATCCGCATTCTATCGGATCGGTGTTAGGATATTTTTATTTAAAATCAAGCTTTCAAAATCGCTTGACTTGACATTTATCTTAGAATATGGCTATCAAACGTTTTCACGTAAAAACATTATCATTGACAAAAAACAGTCAGATGCAGGGACAGAAATCCAATGAGCCCGACTGTACACACTATCAACGGTACGATAATAAGGCAGGAATTTACGCATACTTTCGAACCACACCTGCACAAATGCAGTCGATATCGTTTTAAAATGCCAGGTTTTTTTTCGAGAGAAAACTTTCATTATTCGCGGGATCTCGTTTCATGCAACTCCTTTCAGAAGCGCTCAGTGGCCGTTTCACTCCGAGGGGCGCTATTCTAGATTGAAGTTAATTAAAACTAAATGTATACTTTGCATGCCAGACAAAGGCAGCCCACAGTGAACTGACCAGAGGAGGCTTAAAGAATTACACGCTGCTGAATATCCATCAATTATAATGACCGTGGTTGGGCAAGAGGACGTTTAGAGAGGGGAGAGTGAAACAATAACGATTAATTACCAAGTCAGATCTGAGCCTTTTCGTTTCCAAGATTAAAGACAATCATACTCACAAATGCAGGTCCTGGCGACAGTACGGCAGGAACGAAGAAAGGAGACCGTCCGCATAAATCAAAGATGATCATTTTTAATAATCTGCTGGGTTCGACAATGAGAAAGAATCATAGCAACTAACTTTACATGCGCTACCATTTGACGCTTATTTTTATTCTGGCCGGATGCGACCTTTATAAAGTGAATGTAAATATCTATGAAAAAATCTTCAGGCAACCAATGACGATCATCTTATATTATGCAGTATTGACATATATGTCTATCTTTTATTAATTTATGACGGTTTAAAATAAAACTGACTGCACGTGATCTGTTGAACCTCTTCAGTTTGCTTGGACGATTTAACAATTTTTCAAAATCAATGTTATTGGCTGTTAAGCACCAAACCTAATCCTTTCTTACTTTTCCTTCAGCTCGTCTTGATTCTTCTCTCCTTTATTGTCCACAGATTTACCGTCTTACATAAAAATAGACATTATAAGAAGTGGCTTTCCATACAAGTTGCAAATCGCTTTGCAGCAATTACTGAATAGTTATAGAGAATTATAAGCAATTGCACCTTTTAAAGTATATAATTAAATCACATTTCTGTTGTTCATATGGGTTTTTTGCCATTGAAATTTGATCCTGTTTCTTCATGACAAACTCCACCCAAAACGTTTTGACAGGATATGAGGTTTTAATAATAGTTGTTGATAAATTTCTTAGAATTATAAGCGTATTAGATATAGGTCTATATAATACAATGGCAAACAAACATATTTCGTTTTGGTTTTGACTTTGATTTTAAGGCTAATCCCAAATCTTTGTCAAACATGGACAACTCGCTTTGAACGTCTGCATACTAATTTAATGAATATAAAAGCTGCACATACACACACACACATTATATATAGAGTTAGCTAGAGATATGTGACATGGATTCATTATATATTGCTAAACTTATGGTGGCCCATCAAAAACAACTCATTTTTCGTGGTTTCAGTGTCAGACTAGCCTAGTTATTTTGCTTTGCCTTTATATGGCAATATGATTAAAACATGTTTCGCAATAAAACAGGAAATACAGGCAACACAATCAAGCTTCATACGAAGCAGTTCTGTAGTAGTGATCGAGTGAAGGGTGGCAGGCTAACAGGAAGGTGTAATATGTCCGCCAAGGCAGAGACAGACCGAGAGACTGCAACATACCGCATGTGCTGCAGGTCGCAGCCAGAAGCGCAGCAGAAAACCTGAATGTATTACCTTAATGGTTTATCTTCAAAGCATCTAGAGTGAGCACGAGTGCCCTTTTATTTCTTTTGTTCAGTTATTAGCTTTTTCTATATTCATTTATTCTTATATTTCAAAACGTGGCTTTCTGGAAAGGTTTGTCTTCTAGTCGGGCGAGGACCACTTGTTCGATAAATAAAGCGAGTGGCTTCTGAAAGGCCTCCGAGCTTTTGAAGTCCAGGTCCGTGAGTGTCCGGAAGCGATGGGGTCGAGCAGACCCCTAGGAAGGAGCCGCGGGGGACGCTAATCCGACAAGGGGCACGGCGCGGTCACACATGGCCATCGCCGTCGGCCCGCGGATGTGAGGGTTACAACTTTGACGAAACTTCTCATTTCCATATTCTGACTGAGATCTGTCCCTTAATACTTAATGCTTCAGTTCTGTATTCAACATATGCTTCCCAGCGGGCCTCTTACCTTTCAGGGGAGTGAAAAAATAATGCATACTTTCCTAGTCTATAGCAGACTAGAGTCTGAATCGGAACCTCTGCTCTCTACGGCAAATTCAGAAGGCTACAGCAAGGACTGTTTTTAAATGTAGAGCGGACTTCAGAATCCTTATGTATCTGTCTACATCAGGCTGCTTTTACTACCAGTTTCCAGGCAGCTGGAATCCTGCCCTTTAGACTTTGTTTACGCAGCAACAATTATAGAACGCACACAAATTACAGTCCTAACACTCTTCCATTAGACAGCGAGTTGAGTTTAGGAATGACGTTCAAAGAATCCATATCTTGCGATTCACAATGCACTGAAAGACTTGAAGTCATTAGTCTTTACACTTGCGGTTCCGGAACGAATTCTAAATCAATTTATATATAAAAAAATATTTAAATGAATGCTGGGGAAAACCCTTGGGTGATAGGGTCTGTAAGTGGTGGGACGGCCTGGAAGCATCCGTAAGGTGTTTTGCGTACGGTGTCAGCATTTAAATCGAGATGAAGAGCCGCTATCAGTCCGGAGCCAGATGGCGAATCGCCGGCTGATCTATCACAGGCGCGCGCAGAAACCCACTTCGCTGCAGCTAACTGCAGTCACGCAGTATCTGCGCGCTCCGCCTCGCTCGTGGTTGGCATTCCTAGCAAGGGCGGGGGGCAGAGACTTCTTTTTTTTAAGTCCTAGGTCACCTTTGGGGATTTTCTTCACCTTCCTCCCTTCTGGTTTTCTAATACTGACTTTTGAAATCGTGTAACGATGTTCAAACTCATTATTAACACTCTTGGCTTATTGAACAGCTTTATTAAAATGGGTCTCTGCATCTGATTTTTGGAGCAACAGTGATGGGGGAAGAGAGGATAAACAAATAGATATAGAAGAAGAGCCATCTGTTTCCATGCTGAAGATTTTTTTTCTTAAATATCGCCAAGAACCAACATTTTCAGAGCTTCGGAAAATATCCATCCATGCATACCTGATCCGTAACCACTAATTCAGGGTGTGTGCGTCATGCAAGAAGCATTATCTGCCTCGCTATCTACCAAACCTGCAATGTATTTAACATGGCTGACTAATTAAACATTGTCACCATCCATTTTGTTCCCTGACAGTTTGCCCTTCCCAAATGTGCAAAACAAACAAACAAACAAACAAACAACTTAAATAATTCAAACCTCCAATACATTTCCCATGGAATTCAGGTCTGTTCAAAGAGTAGCTTCGTTACTTTATATTCCACATCCCCGCACGTACCCCATTACCGCACGAAAAGCGCACCTCGGCACACGAGGCCATCAGAAATAATATAATTCCCTAACTTCTTCCATGCATCAGTGCAGTTAAGCACGATTCCTTAATCGCATCATGAAGCACGCCGTCTTAACGTCCCTCAGCGCTTGCTGTATTATCACAGACGGGAGTGACAAATACATCTCCTTGATCAGACGTGCAAGGTAAGACTCTGGAATCACTGACAGCAAAGGAAATTAAACACATATTGATTTCTCATAAACTGCTAAGACACGATATTTTTATTACGGTAATTGTCCGGCTTTCAGTAATTAATTCAAATTTATTGATATTTCTACCTGCTGAAGCAGGATAACCTCTCAACTTCCTAGAGAAAGTCACACTGGAACGGCCAACAGTTCCACTTTCTAGCTGTGCAAAAACGTGGCACGAACTGTGGATAGTTATAAACTCTTATCGCCGAGGGACTTTGGGAAGGAAACAAATAATCCAGCAGTATTACTGGAAAAGGCGAGAGAAAACTGATTAACGTGACTGTTCTGGATGGCGACCAGGCAGATGGGAGCGGGTGACTACACATCAGACGGCTGCTAAAAGCAGCAAGCGCGCATTCAAAACACATTTGCGCTTCTAACGTCTTTTTGGCTGAGAAATCATTTCCTAAGGTTCCCACTTCAGCGCACTTATCATTTAGTCATGTCCGTATTCCTCCAGCGGTGACCCTTTTCATTTTCTTCTTTATTCTCCGCTATCGCCATTAAGCAGCTCACCCAACCTCGGGGCAGGCTGATGTAAGCTGGACATCCCTCACAGGAGACTGTCCAAGGCCGACAGAGACCACCGTTACTATATTCGTGCTCATATATTTGCAACCTCGGGACTCTTAAGTGCACAGCAGAAGTGGCAAGGTGCATTTAAAGGACACGAAATGAGCCTCGCCAGGAGCCTACGGATTGCTTTTTTTATAATGAGGCGAACTGTAACAGCGCGTGATATGTGGCGCCCTCTTCAGGCTCACACCAGCACCAAAAGCGGTGAAGTGTGGGGACATTTATGGATAATTTTACGGTTACATGAGTAATTGATTTATATTGTACGTGGGAGAAATTAAATGATAGTGACTGGATTAAGAACATCTTAACACGTGACCTAACGACATTTCACATTGCAGCGGCAAATATGGAATTAACTTTGTTTACCGAGAAAAATCTGAAAATAAGGAAAATCCCGGAAACTGTGGACGAATCGTGGCACCCGTTTCAAAAGTAACCTAAATTCAACCTAAATTTAAATTTTATAAAGGCGCCTGAGGAGGACCCGTTTGTACTGCGTTCCTAATCAAACAAAGCCCTCTAGTGGCAGATAGTAAACAATACACATAAGATTTCGAAAATGTTTTACGTATTTACTACTCAACCTCTAAACAAACAGAAATGTATGAAACCTTACCAAGAATAACTACCAAAGGACTTAATAGGGATAATGCTATTATTCGTTGCGTCTCATCTGGTGCAACTGGAAGATTGTCAAGTATTCAGACCATCGAACACAATATTTGGTAGATTAAAAAGTAAAACAGCCAAATTTGGTCCTTTACTAGGAATTTTGCGCTCATATTGTTCGATTTTACACTCTGTTTTCTCAAGACATATTTAGCATTACTTATGGACAACAGACCACCATTAAAGATTCTGACTGGTGATGTTCCAGATCATCTCTCTGGGGAGATCCCGAAGTTACTTTAAAAAATAATCAGTTAACTAGGTTAGGATATAGCGATTGAGAATTTAAAAATGAACTACTTTATCTCTTACGTAAAAAATATAAGCTGTCACCATGTAAATCAAAAATACTGAAGACAAAGTAACAAGGAGTGTAAGATTTAAGCATTTATTAAAATATTTAACAGCAGAAATTACAATCACAAAACCGGAGTTTCTAATAAAAATGCGAACAAAACCTTTAAAGCATAACAGAGGAACATTTTTGCCAGAAATCAGTTTTTAAAAACAAGTTTTATTTAGACCCTGTTCACATGTTGTAAAAAACATTTCTAGATTTCAGTAAGTCTCACAACAAAATTATAAAATGCATATTATTTCCCAGTGAAGAATATTTCTATCGGTATAAATTTTATCGGTATACATGTCAGAGAGAAACACGGAGAGAGCCAGAGCAGTAATGCGAAACTGCACCAGTGGAAGGCACCCAAAACCAGAAACCTCCTGTATTCCAAGACCTTTGAGGTACGGACGGCGAGGGTGTGTGTGGTCCGGATCGCTAAACCGAGCGGGCGCTGGCTCGACGACAGCACTTCAAAACCCAACTGGAGATTAAACTCCTGTAAACCCGCCAAAATTAGGCCAGCTGCTCTTTATATCAAGCGACACAAGGGTGATTCAAAATATAAATACCAGTCTCCCCTGTATAATAATCGGGAAGCCCTGTAGCCCTTGCGGATGGGAAGGAGCGAGACACCGAGGATACCGACAACAGAGTGGCATGCGGGCAAGGCTGCAATGCGACGCAGGACAGAGAGAGAGGGAGACTGCTTATACAAAGAAGCTGTAGAAATGTTTCAATACAACATGTTAAACAGCAGAGAATTTGTAACGAACGTTAAGAGCTCAAAAAACACAGGGAACCGTTTCATACGGTACAGAAAATAGATCGGGACCATCAATGGCGCCATTGCAAGATGTAGGTCTACAAAAACAAAAATGGAGTTCCGTGGGCGGTTAAGAAGAGTAGAAAACAAATTCATGTATTCTACAGGGCCACCGGGTGTCACACAACATGGAACTAATGACAACGCACAGGCGTAGGGGTAGTTTAATGTGACGACCAAAGCAGATTCGTATTTATCAAATAGCGATAGGCCCTGTTACTTCAGCTCATGCCAAATGAAACAACACTAAACTACCATTAAAAAGGTTTCATATCCCATCAAGGCGTTACATCCAGTATATTACCATGTCTATTTTTTTAATCAGTAAATTGCTTCAAACGTTAAAAGGGAAGCCAACGTAAGAAGTATCTACAAAAAAAGAAAAAAACAAGACGTCTCAGCGTACGGGTCAGGAATCACTACAGCCGTGACCGTTAGAGGGTGACGGCTTACGGGTCGCCTTTTTCCACCATGACCGATCTGCGCTTCCGGTCGCGTGGAGCCCGTTCTCAGAAGAAAGCACTGGCACCGCCCACAAACCAAACCAGCGAGGAGGAACCGATAACAGACAACCACCACAAGAGGGCGCTTTATAATTCAGGTGAAATCAAAAATAATAATTAACGAAGGAAAACAAAGCTACGTAAGACCTGAGAGGAGCAGGTGAATTTACTACAACGTGCATAATGATTTACTGTATTAAAAATTAACTGCAGTCAAATTTTGTCTTTTTTTGGATAATTATCAGCATAACAGATACTGATTTCAAAGTAATCTTGTAAAGAACTCTGTAGCTTCTAAAAAACTGTACAAAGAGCAGAAGAATCTGAAAGTACATTCAACATCTGTTAATGAGGTACTGGGAAGGTCTTCTTAGTCACAGGACAGCGTTCACAGTAGGAGTCGAGTTAATCACAGAGACTGCCCCCCCTTCGGCGAGCCTGTCAGCGCATATTCAGCCACGGGCATCTCGCCACGACACCCACGCTGCCCAGACACACGCGGCTCTTTGGATAGGCCCGGCTGTCAGAGCCGCCGTGATGCTGGGCGCCGCGGTAAAGGGCAGGCACGGAGGGGGAGGGGGGCAGGGTGATGCGGACGCTGGGGTGCCACCGGCGAGCTCGCGGAGACGCCCCGTCACTACTGCCCGCATGGCCGCATCACACAAAGACATCACAGCGGTCTCCTGCGCGACCGACGCACAGCACCGACTCGTCAAGCAGGCGCCGGAAATGGAACCGCGGCCCACGCGGACAACCGGGCCGGACGATACCTACTGAACACGCTGAGCGTTAAGGAGCTGACAAGCCCGGCGCAGTCAGCAGTTACGCTGGCTTGAGGGCAGGACAGGGAAGGGAATTGGAAGTGATATCCACGTATGTGCCTTAAAGGAGTCTGTTTATCGAGAGCGTGGCTATTCGTTTCCTGGGAGAAACCCAGCAAGACAATCATCACATTAAAAGGAAAATGCTAAGCTCACCTGAAACCTGTAGGGGGGGGGTCTGAAATGTACAGGAGGAAAAATCCCAAAATTACATTGCAGCTCAGTGATGTCCACTGTATACAAGAGAGCCCGACTGGCCAACGTTGCAAATTACAAAATGTTACTCATACAAAGAAACAAGCAGTTATTGAACATCAAGCTCAATTAAAGGGATCTTTTTTTAAAGTTTGAGAAGAATTTTCTTTCTACTGGACTAACGAATGCTATAGTTACGCCTGAGAAACAACTGCAGAGTCCGACAGACACAGTGTGGTTAAGAACATCGGCTTGAAGAAATGTCTCGACATGGCCAAAGCAGGGAATAAAAAAAACAAAAAAAAAAAACAACACAACTAAATCCTTGAGAAAACTTATTGCTTATCACGGTGTTGGGGGGGGGGGGGGGTAGAAGGGAAGAAAGGGATAGTAACAAAACGGCAGAACGGATGGAGTGACCACAGAATGAAAGGGTGAGAGGAAGACCGGGGAGTGTGAAGGGGTGAAGCAGTGCAGCATGTCAGTGTCACTCAACCTGCGGAGGGGCGTGGCATGAGGGGCGTGGCATGAGGGGGCGTGGCATGAGGGGGCGAGGCACGGAATGTCACTGTCCGCTATTGGTCAGCCGACATGTCTCTCTCTGTCTCCGCCTTGGAGGGTTGCCCTGGCGAAGGGGTGTGGGGGGGCCGAGTGATGGGGGTGATGCCGTGGGCTACGGGTAGCCCCCCCGAGACGATCCCCTCCCCTGTGGCTCCCGCCACTGGCAGGCCACCTGTCGTCACGGAGATGCCGGCCGGGAACCTATGGGAAATGGCAATGACACCTGGCATTGAATCCCTGCCACGGGCGTCGCTAAGCAACCTCGGCCCCCGCTGCACCTCCCATCCCCCCTCACCTGTAGGCGGCAGCAGCACCTCCGTTCAGCTCCGTGGGCCCCCCTGCTGGGTCCATACCCATCCACTGGGAGGTGGCCATCAAGTACTCCTTATTCACACAGTTCTTCAGACTGTCAGGGATGCGGCCTAGAGGGCAGTCATCAAATGGGAGGTCAGGGTGGGGTCATGACCCCAGACAGCAGTCATCAGGAAGGGGAGGTTAGGATGGGGTCTCGACCCCAGACAGTAGTCATCAGTAACAATCCTAACCAAATAATGAATGAATTACAGCAACCTTGGGTTGAAGAGCTCTCCCTTTGATAGTCTGGAATCGCAGTTTCACAGCTCAGCCAGCTCAGTATCCCTGTGACTGTAATGCAGCCATAACTGCAGCACGGCCACCATTTTAAACAGAGACATGCTACGCGAGATGGGAGATGTTCTGCCAGCCCTGACTCACCAGACTGTAAACATTAGATCCAGCCCCCGCCACGGTACCTGTGATGGCACGCCGCACCTCTCTGCCTGCCTCTTCCCGGGCCTCAACTGACGCCTGCTCGCTGTACCAGGATGTGTGCGGGGTGCAGATCAGGTTGGGTGCATCCTTCAGGGGGCCCTGGGCGACGCTGGGGGGGGGGGCGCAGGAAGCCATCACACCTTAATCTTACACAGTACTGCATGCAAACACACCCTCTACAATACTAATCCAACAACCTACTGCATCCGCTAGAAATGGAATGTGAAGGTTCTGTAGAAGCAATAGAGCATGCAGCTCGTTAGCATAAGGTCAGGAACTCTCCACGTGCCCCCCACCCCCCATAAAGATCGTGATTAGGAAAAGCAGACCTGAAAGGTTCAGTCTCGTGGACATCCATGGCGGCTCCTCGTATCCGGCCCTCCTTCAGGGCCTGGGCCAGCGCTTTCTCGTCCACCAGTCCCCCCCGCGCCGTGTTCACCAGGAATGCGCCCTGTCGCATCTGCACGCGGAGAGGAGCGACGGGTTAGGATTGCCCCCCCCCCCCCCCGGGTGGCGGGTAACGGGGCCGGCGGCTCGGTGCCGCGTACCTGCTTGATGGTGAAGTCGTTGATCAGGTGGTGGTTGTGTTCGTTGAGGCTGCAGTGCAGCGACACGCAGTCGGAGTGCATGAGCAGGTCCTGCAGGGTAGCGACGCGCTGGAGCCCCAGCGAGCGCTCAACGCCGTCCGGCAGGTACGGGTCGTAGAAGATGACGTTGAAGCCGAACGCCTTGGTGCGCAGCGCCACCGCCTGGCCAACACGCCCTGCGGCAGGACAAGGCGACTCCAGACAAAGCTTCCACCATCTCGGACCTATCTGTCAGCACTCTGATATCCCCACCTCCACACCTCCGGCTCCCTCACCCAGGCCGATAATTCCCAGTGTCTCCCCCCGGATGCGGGCGGCCCCGCCGGCCACCTCCCGAATCTGCTCCACGCCGGAGGCTCGCGTTCCCTCGCGGAGAGCCTGGTGTATCCAGGTGACACGCCGATACAGGTTGAGGATGAAACAGAGCGTGCTGTCCGCGGTCTCCTCGATGGATGAGGATGGCACGTTGCACACCGCAATGCCTGGCCGTCCCGGGGTGGGAAACGGAGACAGGTGAGAGCGGTTCGGAGGTTGCGGGAGGGAGGCAGGATCGCCCTAAGGGATGCAGCCCTGGGGCGCTTACCAAGCTCGGCGGCGGCCTTGATATCCACGTTGTCGAAGCCGCTGCCAATGCGAACGATCACGCGTAGCCCCTTGAACTTCTCCAGG
This sequence comes from Stomatorhinus walkeri, assembly GCA_026784285.1. Lineage (NCBI taxonomy): Eukaryota > Metazoa > Chordata > Actinopteri > Osteoglossiformes > Mormyridae > Stomatorhinus > Stomatorhinus walkeri. Next base: position 5,522,148 of record JAODUD010000048.1, on the reverse strand, counting down.
TCGTCCCGGGACAGTGTGATGGTGTGGTACATGAGGGCGGCTACAGCCTCGTTCAGCACCTGCGGGGAGAGTGCCGGGGCGCGTCAGAGAGGCACGGCAGCCATTCGATTGGCAAGCGAGCGAACGAGTGAGCGCGCACGGGGGTCAGAGGTCGTGAGGACGGCGGCCACCTTCTCGTGGATTTCCTGGGTGGACTGGGCGTCGCAGAAGGCGACGGTAGCCACGTCCTTCAGGACCGGCATCTCCACGGTGCAGTCGCGCCCATCCAGCAGCGCCACCAGGGGGCGAGGGTGCATCGGCCCGTTCAAGATTGGCGGGCGGATGCCTGGGAGGGACGAACAGAAAGGCCAGTTTCAGAGGCAATACTTTTAAAATTTTCTAACTGCGACTTCTCAAACTCAGAGTACCTCTCACTTCATCACGAAGTTGCCAGACATCCGCCTTCCTCATTCTTAGAAAAACCCTTTTTAAAAAGACACAAAACACTCAACCCGGGTGGTGAAACATACATTCTGGTGTGAAAATGCTGGAAATAGATGCGCCCTGTAAATTTCTCAGAAGGAAGCCAGCACTGCATACACAGGCTGACACACAACAGTTAATGGACGGCTACGTTAGTCTGGAAAACAACCAGTTATATATTTAGGACAATTAGACGAAAAATATATATATTCTATACTCACAACCAAGAAAACCACAAGTCAAACCAATCCCAAACACAAAAACCAAAGATATTTGAGCACATCAGACTTCCTACGATTAAAAAAGCTACGAAACAGACAGACAATCTTGTGCTCCTAGAGGTATGTGCTTAAACAAAACTACAGGCAAGGTTGTATGTTCATTAATTACGTTAATTTAATATCAATGACAGCATTCAAAAAACAGGTAGCTAATTAACACTGACTTGATAATGGTGCCCACCACGGCTATGTAATGTCAGACATCTTAAAGCCTCAATGAAGCCATAATTCTGAAAAGGATTTTCTTCTCAGATACAGAAAATGGAGAGCTGCTGACTTTCTGCGCCTTCGCACTCTCATTCAACACTACGGTTCGCGCCACAAGGCTTAGCACTCGCAGCTGCGGTGAAGATCAGCGCTGCCTGGCCGTGGCCTGACGCTTTGGCGGGTCCTTCTGCCTTCGGCATGCTGAAAACGCTTCTGCACGTGCGCAGGCAGAGCCAAGTGCTAATCACAAGGCCTTATGGGTAATGCCCAGGAACTAAATCAGGAGCTGCATTCCCTGCTGTTTGACAAAATCTCCCATAAATAAAACACGCAGAATTCCACGGTAATTCACTGAACGGCAATCCGGTGATAGCGCCAACCCCGGACACAGAATTCCAGTCAAGCTGTTATAATTTAACATGATGATTGATCCGCTTCAAACTTAAGGCTTAACCGTCTCTCTCTCACACATACATACACACACCGCTGGCTCTACAAAAATATGCTGAGGGAGTTACAGGTCACTGCATTCTTTCATTCAACGCGATCCAACATGAGTGAAAACGGGGATATCAGAACACAGACCGTTTGTGAAGACTAGGAAGAAGACAACCGCGAAAGGTCAATAGTGGAAATTCAGGGCAGAGGAGCTAGTGGGGATGTTCCACGCACGTCAGCGACAACAGCTGAAGCGCGAGCTGCTGAAATCTGCACACACGCGTTCAGAGTACACGGGGACGTGGCGGACAAAGATAAAACTGACGGCACTCTGGCCTCCAGCAAGACATGGGGGGGGTGAGATGAAAAGATAAGGGACAAAAAAAAGAGGAGGGGCTTATTCTTTCCTGCTGAAGAAGAAGGCAAGTGAGCTCATGGAGTTTAGCGAGGCACCTAAAGAAAACCATCCATCCACAAACATCACACGGATTTACTTCACCAGAAACCGCTCATATCCCATAGTAAATAAGAATCTTTCATGTTGTGTGTGGTTAGGCGCTTCCTGTTTTTAGGGAATAAATAAACACACACACACACACACACACACACAAAAGGATGACTCCGATGTCTGAGAGGACACAGACCTATACAGGCCTTTCATGTGTCACTCTACTGGGGGGGGACACATCGCCCATTTAATGCTTGCATGTCCTCCTCGGCCACATGGCACCCGGGTGGTGGGGGTCATACACAATGCCACGACATGCCGCTCCTAATCTCTCTCACGTACGCACCACAATTACCATGGCAGCTTCAAGGCCACTATTTAAGGAGGGGAGAAAAAAATATATAAATGCACAAAAAAGGCATGCAGCTCCCATCGGAACCCTATCCTTCACAAAGACAACAGAAAAGGCCTTTCGGAGCTCTAACCTTGCATGCCGCCGTTTACCGCTCCGCTTACACTTACAGCCAAGGGTGAGCTCGTCTAGAACAGCTCCAGCAGTCACGCACTCCCTCCCCCCACCCTGTGTCTCCAATCAGGCACGGTCTCTATTCATCACCAGCCAACCAGCGCTAACCTCATTACCATAGAGAGGCGGGGATTCAGGCAATACGGCTTCTCTCATTTTAAAAGGAGCCGACTTACAAATATCCACATTTCTGCATGTGGCAGCATCGTATGAAAGCCACTGCATTGATTTTTTTTTTCCCTCCCCCAGCAGAAATTTTTCAGTGACTTGAGAGGCGTTTAAGGAAATAAGCATTCCTCCGCTCGCTTCTGTCTAGGGGGACAGGTAAAGTGTGCAATCAATCACACAAAGACAATCAGGCCTGTTTCCCCACATTCACAAAAGCTGACAGATCCTCAGCTGCCCACCCCCCTCCCCAGATTTTGACCCAGCTTGGAGGCAACGGCACGCTGAGACCTCGGACCGGAAACCGTGAACCGCATCTGTGCTAATAAGATTTGCAGCAACACGAAAGTGTTTCCATGCAACCCAGTGACAGCGATGCATTCTCCCAGGCGGCACATTTTAAAGATAAACAAAGAATAAACAATCGCTCAGGAGGAGGTCCTGCCTATAATTCACATGCTATAAAAACTGCCACATTTACAAGCCACATTTTCACCTGACGCACTTCAAATTAAGGCTTTTCTTCAGCTCACTGACCGACAAGAGTAATACCAACTGCTGGCTATCTATTGTCTTTTTGACTATTCTGAAAAGAGTAGATTGCGGCTATAATACCCCGCATTCCTGTTAGAGCCTGTCTGTCTCTGCTTGGTTTGAAGATGCACCTTGAGCTCAGCAGGTGGCCTCAGCACAAAACGCAGTACAGGCACAGACTGCCTTTGAGTATGTCCCACACCACAGGACCCGTGTCGTCTATAGATATTGTTTGTTGTCCCAACGCCAAACCCCCAAATAAAGTGTGTTAATGATCGTACTCTGATTTTTATCTTGACTTGAAAAGTTACCGTAAATTAGCAGCAGGTTCTACACATAAAATAGAAGAATAACATGAAGAAATTAAATACTCCTAATTTCTAAACCTTCACATTTGTTGAAATGTTTTAATAGCATATAGTGTACCAGACAAACATTCTTTACAGTTACCACAAGTCAATGTTCACAGTTTTTAAAAACAAACTACCCAGAAAACAAAATACACCAAATTACACAAACAAAAGTCAGGATTAGAACAGGCAACTGCACCAAAATGTTTTCTGTAATACAAGTAAACATTTACATTACATGCCAAGTGCTCATGTAATATAGTGATTTCCCAATTCTTTACCCCTAGGCAAGAAAACAGTCGGTAATTTTACGTCCACATCTGAACTGTCAGAGGACACATCCTTTGGCACAAATTCCTCATCTCACAAAAAGACTCAGGACTCAGTGTCACCTTTAAATTACCAATTATTCAATCCTATAATAAATTACAGAAAGTGAAAGATTTCTGAGACAATTGTTCTTCCCGTAATCTATTTTACAAGGACTTAACACAAGAACTAGGAGACAATCGCCACAATAAGACAAAAAAATTATAAACGCCTCACAGTAACTGCAACATCACCTACAATACTGCTCCAAATTAACCAAAATCTTTTACTTAAAGCTGGTATTCTTGCAGGTAACAACATTGCATTTACTGCATTATGCATTATGATTTGCCTAATTTAGGAACAAAGATAACGGACATAAGCTCTTTTTTTTGTTTTTTAAACCAAAACTAAATGTTTCATGGCAATAATTCATACACCCCCATTACACAACCTGCCACCTAAGGATTCTGTTTGGGGAAATAGGCTTAATGTACACTGTCCTGTTCCACTCCAAGTCCTTCCCTTCAAGCAGACCTGTCAGACTATGAAAGCCATCCAGATGGCTACAAGATCCTCCTTCACATGTTCACAATACAACTCGTGTCAGGCCGACCTTTAAATTGCAATTCACACATAGAGCCTAACAGACTCTTCGAGATCACAGAATTGCTTGATTGCCCTCAAGTGCAAATCCCATAGATTCCACCATCTATTACGTCTTTGTACCAATTGGATGCTCCAAGGTGTGTCTCCAGCTGCCCACGGACCAAAGCAATCTTCGGGAACGATACTGACCTTCACAGATGCGATCCAGTCTCTGCCTCTTGACTTTATGCTTATCCATAAGGGCCACAGACCGGCGGTCTCCACCCGATCCGCCACAGCGCCGACCACTATGAAACCCTTCAGTACGTACCACCTACCTGGGAAAGAGAAGTGGGGGGGAAGAGGTTTCATAGATCCGGAGAGACCCCTCTTTCACTCTGCCTAAAGCACGCCACGCTTAATGATAGGAACATGCCCCGAAACACGAAAGCCTCCGGGACATAATCTGAACAGCACGCTGAAGTGTTATAACGCCTAGGTAAGGGCGCAAGGGTGCCGGCCAAATTCGGAGGTGCTCGGGCAGCTTCGGGGTCTGACTTCGGCCAGCTGTAACGCACAGCCGGCCGGCGAAGAAACAGCCACCGCTCAGCCGGGTTAATTAACCGGTCAGCGGGTCAGAGAGCCGTACTCCGTCACAGCAACATACGCTCACCTCGTCAACGGGTTCCGGTGGCTCCCAGGCGGGACACGGCGCTGTCGACACCTCGGACCGGAGTGCGAATGCTTGGACGGGTAGAGCTGCTGCCGAGGTCCGGCGGAGCCGCCGCCGCGCAAAAGCCCCTCAGCTAAAGCTAAGGCTAACGCTAGCCTGGAGTGCCCCCAGCCTCCGCCCCCCCGACAAACTACGAGGAAACTGGACCTGGGTCCGGCGCTTTCGGCACACGGCGTGGGCGCTTCGCTCGGATAGGCAAAGCTTGGCGGCCTCCGGGAGGGTTAACCGTGTGGAGCTCGGTAGCCTTCACTCTCTTTTGACGGCCATGAGAAGAGGAAAAAGGGGGGGAGGAAAAAGAGGAAACCGTTGGTTGGGCGGCAGTCGAGGAGTGTGTCTGGCGGAGAAGGAGAGGAGCTCCGGCGAGGCGTCGGAGCTCAAGACGGGACGGCGCCCCCGTGCGGAGGCCCAGGTACTGCAGGCGGGACCCAAACACCGGGTCACGCAGTTCTGCCTAGCGGACATATACGATGGTAAGGACCCGCAGATCAGCGTTTCGCCGGGGTGTCCATACGTCGTCTTTTCTGGGATTCTGAAATGCCCGCAATATCTGGGATTTCGCTTTGTTTCATGTTGACATTTGCTTTCTACCGTCATCATACTTTCTGTATGCCTATTCGCGCTGCTTTGACGCCCCTTGCGTCATGCTCAAGTGACCGCTTTTTTGGCAAGGTAAAGCACGGTCGACCTGGCTTCATGCTCTATGGCGAACCGAGCACCCTTTGATGCATTACTAATTTCATTTAGTTTATTTAGTCTCTCCCTCTGATTATGAATTCAGTACATCCCTGCGAGACTGCACGGATTTCAAACAAATCAAATGTTACAAACGTGCTGCTTTCACATACATTTTGACCAAAATATTACGGGAAACAGATAAAAGGCCCGTATGTAAAAAAGGCGTTAACATGAGTACACAGGAGTCTTACATTCCTTCTCATATAGTTTCATACACATGGAGAGGAACTCGCCAGAAAAGCATTTAAAGAAACAAACATATGAATGAAACCAGGCACAGCGTAATCTCCAACGAGAAAAAAAATGAAACGGCATTCTCTTTCATTGTAAAATAATCTTCAATAAACTTTATTTGTACACAAACTGCAATTCTGTAACACATAAAAAAAATCTCCAAAAAGACACCAACATCTCACTCCTCCTCCTAGCTGGCACCTTGACAAATAGAATAAATAAAAATAAAAACAATGGTATTAATCAAACAATCACTGTACAACACAACGGTACTTTGTGCCCTCGGAATACAACGGCGGCTCTTTCAGTTCCTTAAACCTTTCAAATACAGTGCATTATCCATATCGGTCATACAGATTAAGAAAACAGCAGAAAATATCAAATAACCCATAGAACACCTACAAGTTCCAATTTGTAATACTGTGAAAACAAATCTGGTGTTTTCTTAAGGCTAATGCAGACTCCCAGGAGAGATCAACAAAGGGTAGAAAGGACTGCAGAAATGGAAGTGCGCAATGTGGTACAGCCATCTCGATCTTTATATTCACAACTGGAAACAAAAAAAGATATCCAGTATAAAAAAGTAAAAGTCTTTGCTACAAAAAGAAAACTCCAAATCACACAATTAGGAGAAAGCGATGACGGATAGACGTAAGGAAAACGTGAACGACTTTGCTGCACCAGCTTCGACAGTCTACCGCCATCTTCCTCTCTGGCAGTTCGCGGTGGAATAGTGGAGGACATTATACCCATAATACATGGCGTAGGAACCTCTCGAATTTCCAGCGCTCCAATTAGTTAGCATTGCGGCACCTGACCCCGGGTCACGGAATAGATTCCTTTGCAGGAACAGCGAATGGGGCGATCTGCATTCATTCTTCTCGTTAATGTCACATATCTTTTTTTTTTGTTTTTTTGATCCTGCGCGTGTCCGCCTGAAGGGCAGCCGTGTTCCTGAGAGCCCTTCCAACATGGAGGAAGCGGACTGAGGCAACGGAAGCAGAGCTTCAGATGCTGGCGATGGAGAATGGACATCCCACGAACCGTATTAATTCTCCTCAATGAGGGTCAAGTCCAGGTCTGTACAGTCCCTCTCGAAAACACTTTGCTGCCCCCCTTCATTGCTGCCTTTAGCTTCTTCCTCCTCCTCTTCCTCCTCCTCTTCTTCCTCGCCCTCTTCTCCCTCCCCCTCCTCCTCACTTTCGCTCAGTGGCCCGATGCTGGATCGCCCCAGCCCCTCGGCCGGGGAGAACGACCCGCGGAAGTCCCTCCAAAATGGCTCCGTGCCCCCATAGTCCTCGCCGTAGCCAAGCCTGCCCTGTTCCATGAGGCTCAGCGGGTCGCTACTCCGAGTCTGCAGAGGGATTCAGAAAAAAAGATGAGACTGCGCTTTTAATGCAACTAAAATGAAGTACAATCTTTCATTTAGTGTAATTATAACACGTATGTAATCGACAACTGGAAATTCCATTATGCGTCCGGTTACACCAGAGTTTCTCTGGTAAATCGAGAGTCCTGTCACGTGAGAGCCTACTTATAAACAGAGTGATCTAGAAAAAAAACACAGGAAATGCTGGTGACATTTCTGCCGCTACGCTGCTTTGTATGCACAGATGTGGCAGTGACGCGATGACTCTACGGTTAAAAAGCTGCCACTGAAATTGAGGTCAGATCAGGTGGCTCTGCCCAACATCGCAACAACGTGAAACGATTATGACGTGTAATTGTTATACAAAGAATAAGTTAATGACATCATTGCATTGCCTGCATCTCATGATCCCTCTTACACTTATGAGTCATTACAAAAACCGACCGAAAAGTCGTAAACAGTTAAAGGCTACATATTGGTCCTTAAAACAACTGTTACAGATTTTTCATATATTTAGTTTACTAAACTGGACTTAATCTCATTTAGACTTAATCTCAATTAATCAATCCTTTGTTTTTAGTCCAAAACATATATATATATCATAACAAATATTTTATATATATATAACAAAAATATCATAAACATATATATAACAAAAAAGATATCATAAAATAATGATCATAATGCATAATTTCATAGTCATTATACCACATATAGCCATCAAACACACTTTAACATGGGTGGAATCTTAAATTCCTAAAATTTTTGTCAAGCCTTATGTTGTTCCAGTAGGCCGGCAGGAGGGAGACACCTGCAGGACAGATACCACCACAGCAGGGGGCGCCAGATCCAATAAAAATCTAACACCAGGCCCAAAACCAAAAAAAAACCTTATCCATTCACGCACTATGTCCTTTTCAAGGAAGTGTTACGAGCGAGACCAAACTGAAAGGTATCTTTAGGAAAGTATCAGTACAGGAGGCTGAAAGAATAGGGAAGAATTTTCCTTCTGCCAAGACATTAAGAATCAGAGCAGCTATATACAAACATGTAAAATGTTTGTCAGTATGATGCCAGAACTGAAGCCGGGATGCTGGCTTACCCGGCACTATCTGGCAGCTGGCTGGTGTCACATAGGAGTCTGGGCAGGAATCCAGTCACAAGGTGGCAGGACAGATTCGAACCCAAGTCATGACTGGGACAGCAGTGGAGGATTAATTGCCTCAGCATGGCACAATTTACGGAAATGGGATAGAGACTGTAGCTCATGGGAATTCTACTTACGCAAAGATGTTCAGAGGGCAGAAGGAGAAATGATTAGTACAGAGAGATAACTAATCATATCGTAGAGGAGGTGGGGCCAACTAATCACACATATTGGTCCTGCCTCCTCGAGTTGTTTGGGCCCGCCTCCTCTATAGTCTAATTGGTTCTCTCTGTACCAATCCTTTTTCCTTCTGCCCTGAGAACTTTGTGCAAGTAAAATGAACACGAGCAAGACTGCACCTCTCCCCAGGCCTCCATGCTGGAATTTTCATTGTCCCATTAGAGGCGGGTTGGGAAACCCGCTGGACACCAGCACTCCAGGATCGGGGTCTCCTGCCCCTGCTTTCACGAGAAGTTCGGTGAACATTCATAAGATAAACAGCCAAATTTTCACTGGGAAAACTGATTTAAAAGCCAGAATGAGATATAGAAATTACTGAAAATTTATAGATAATGATTCCTATACAGTAAAACCAACTTTCAAAAACTTCACTGGGCCAATCTCCAGGCTACAGTCATCCATTAAGTAAATGGCTAAAGCAGGACTTCAATATCACTACTGACTGAGGAGCATGACCTTCAATTTTAAAACTTGCTCCCCATTATGCACTCTTGCTTCCCCTAATGCATGTTAACTCACTTACAATAATACTGCATCAGAGTGAGTATTAGAGTGGAGGGAGACGGGTCACGTTGCAGAGCAGGGCAAGGGGAAGCCATCTTTATTTAAGAACACACGAAAGCTGCTGACGTTAATGTCATTTCAGACTTAATGCAAATGCTGTACGGCACTAAAGCACTCTGGGAAATGCATTTTTTTCGTTGCAGTTTTTTCATTGCCGGGTTACAGCTGTAACGATTGAATTACATTAAAACAGCTCTACATGAACTAGCGAGATTCACAGATCATGGCGGTCAGTCGGGTGTGTCCCGTATCAGAACCTAATTGACATCCTGTGCAAACCCAGATGCAGGATCGCATCTTTCCACACAACCTTCATCTGCTCTCGTGCGTGACCTCGCTCGGCGCATCACAAAGACAGTATCTGTTAAATTATAGCTGTTTGACATTTTATGCTTGATCGAAATTGCCGGTGATCCGGAGCCCGATGAGGGGATGGCAGCACGGGGCCGCACACGCCACGGTCTTACGTTACAGATAACTGGAAGGACACCGCCATGCACAAAGTGGTCACATGACCATGACAACAAGCTGAATTTCACATAAACAGAGCTGAGGGCTCAGACTGGACCCAATGCCCACCACTGCCATTCATTCTCTATTCCACTGTGCCTGCGTCGGTAGCGAGAGCTCTGATTGGTTCCTGTGCCATAAATCTGCAGTGCTGTATTTGGAGTGTAAAACCATATTCAAGTCTGCTCCCAGTCCTCTGTCTGCATGAGGTCTATATATCTGGTGGAAATTAGGAGAACATTTTAAAATTAATCCGAGGAAGCACTTATTTACACGGCGTGTAGTTAGAGTATGGAATAGTCTTCCTGCTAGTGTAGCAGAAGCTAAAACCCTGGGTTCCTTTAAATCACAGCTAGATAAGATTTTAACAACTCTACGCTATTAGTTAAGTTCCCCCCAAACGAGCTTGATGGGCCGAAAGGCCCCCTCTCGTTTGTAAATTTCTTATATGTATTTTACCTACCATTCAGCATGCAGAGATATTAGCATTTTGGGAAAAAAATAGGGTCCAGTACCATTATTAATCTGTATGACTCTGTCCAATACCAGGTTGCAGGGTATTATGGATACAATGGGTCATCGTAGTCACACCCCTAATTACCCTACAAATGTAGGTTTTTTTTTTAATGTGACACACCCATACAGACAATTTGGCAACTCCACACTGTGGACTTGTTTGACTGTGGGGGG
>JAODUD010000048.1:5488546-5499457 GCA_026784285.1 Stomatorhinus walkeri | reverse complement strand
AACCCCCAGGAAAACCAGCCCCCCCTGTCAAGCGGGAGCTCTTGCGGCACAGGGACTACAAGGTTGACTTGGAGTCCAAACTGGGCAAGACCATTGTCATCACAAAGACGACGCCACAGGCTGAAATGGGCGGGTACGTGTGGGGACTAATGGATTGGCTCACTAAAGCAGGGACCTACATTTCAGTATTCTAATGTCTGAAAGTAATTTTTGAATTTAGAGATCAGTGGTCATTGACACGTCACAGTGCACAACATTTAAAAGTGTCCTCTGCATTTAGCCCATATGTGACATAGCAGGGGGCAAGTAATTCATTGCCCGGGGAGCAGTGCTTGGGGGCGGCACCTTACTCAGGGTACCTCAGTGGTGCCTTGCTGGTCGGGGATTCAAACCTGCAATCTTTCCCTAACCATTAAGCCGCCACTGCCCATGAGTAACGTCTTGTAGTAGAAAGTGTTGTAGTTGGTATGTAGCCACATGGCAAATTTACAGGTTTGATGCTCCTCCCCCTCCTTAAAATTTCTGCCTGTGGGCCTGCTTATAGATTAGTAATGATACACAGTTCTCTAACCTGCACTCCTCTCTCCATCCAGCTACTACTGCAACGTCTGTGACTGCGTCGTGAAAGATTCCATCAACTTCCTAGATCACATTAATGGCAAGAAGCGTAAGTGTGACAGACTGGCGGCTGCCGCTTCGCAAGCGGGGACATCTTACTGAAGTCCGTTTTGGGAATTTTACTATTGAAATGGCAGCCGTTTTCAGGCACTTCCAGCGAGCAATTGTAAGGGTGCCACGATGCATCAAGTGTGGACTTATTGTGAAGGGATAAGTGAGAGAGTGGACAAAACACAAAAGGTGTAGCCTTTGAAAGGGTTTTGTTGGTATAATAGTTGTTAAATGTAAAATTAGCCTTGTGATTGTACTTCACAAGTAAAATTGACTTGACCCCTTTATATAAGCAGACGATACAAAAAAAGGAGCAGTCATTACCTCTGAATGGGGTACAGGCCACAACTGAGGCTGATCATATGCCCCCCCCCTCCACCGTAGACCAAAGAAACCTGGGAATGTCCATGAGAATCGAGCGCTCCTCGCTGGACCAGGTCAAGAAGCGTTTTGAAGTCAATAAGAAAAAGCTGGAGGAGAAACAGAAAGAGTATGACTTTGAGGAGCGCATGAAGGAGCTACGGGAGGAGGTCAGTGATGCAGGACGCACCATGAAATATTAACATGTTTAAATGTCAGGGATCAGTAACAAGGTCAATTCAATTGATTCATATTTGACTTCACTGACAAAGAAAATGTCTGTGTGGAAGATACGTGAATGAACGTTTGTTATGAAACCAATTAGCTTGCAACATTGCCTGAAAGTAAAGACCTCCTGAGCTCTGCGTGCATACGTACATATTTTCATACTTTCCTTTTGTGGTCGTAGGAGGAGAAGGCAAAGGCCTACAAGAAGGAGAAGCAGAAGGAGAGAAAACGCAAAGCGGAGGAGGACCTGGCCTTCGAGGAAGACGACGAGATGGCTGCCGTGATGGGCTTCTCCGGCTTTGGCTCCTCCAAGAAGGGCCACTGACGGCATGGAGCTCATCCACAGGACTGCAGGCTCTGAATTCCAGCACTCAGACGCACCCCCCCCCCTTCCTTTTTGTTAAGAGAGAAGCAGTAGTCGGTCCCTTCTCGGCGACCCGTGGGAAGCCACGGCCTTGATTACTTCCTCCACTGACTCCCCACCACTGCTGTGTGTCGCATAAGGCGGGGTTACAGCCCAGGTTCCGGGCACTGATGAAATCATGGGAAAGGGGTTTTTTTATTGTTATTTAAGGAATAAGTTGAGTTGGCTGTGTGAGCATGCAGACTTTCTTTGCAACTCATTCCACACAGTTGGCCGAAAATCTAAAACTGTCTGTAAGGGGGACATCTTTGTTTTTATATATCGAGAACGGAACCCATCCCAAAACGTCCTTCTCACGCTTTAGTATTCTGACCAGCTTAGGATCTTCACATGTATAGTGTAAGAGGTGTGCAAGGAGCCTCTGTCTCCTGTGCTCCTTGTTGGATCAAGGGAAGTTTGATTTAATAAACAGCGTGACTTTTGTGCAATTTTCCCTGCCTTTTCTGTGTCCATTGTTATAGCTTAGTACCACCGAATGGCATTGTTTTGTCTCATCGCCACAAAATGAATTTTATTTTCCGGGGTCATACTGGCTGATGCAGTATGGAAATTTGTCCAGTAAAATCCAAACAGTGATAGTTAGTTACCAGCTGGGGAATAGAACCAGCATGCTGCTTCTGTCTTATGATGAGTTTGGCGGGATGATGAGTCTGTGTATACGGTGATGGCTATACAGACGCTCCTTTACTTGCAAACGAGATGCGTTCCAGTCGGCCGTTCGTAACTTGAAATGTTCGTAAGTCGTCATTCAACATCATTTTAAGGGTATATGTGAGTACTAAGAACTAGGATGCTGGGAGTACACACGCCATGCTGGAGTGGTATAAAGCACACTGTCGCTGGGCTCTGCGGCAGTGTGTCCCGTAGAGTGACGAATCGCGCTTCTCTGCCTGGCAGTCTGATGAACGGGTCTTTTGGCAGATGCCAGGATTTCGTTACCTGTCTGACTGCACTGTGGTAAATCTAAAGTGGTGGAGGAGGGATAATGGTATGGGGCTGTTTTTCAGGGGTTGGTCTGGGCCCCTCAGTTCCGGTGAAGGGAACGCAGTGCTTCAGCATATCAAAACATTCTGGACAATTCTGTGCTTCTAACTTTGTGGGAACACAAAGGCCCTTCTCTGTTCCAGCATGACTGTGCCCCAGTGCACAAAGCAAGGTTCATAAAGACATGGTTGGGTGAGTTTGGTGTGGAAGAACTTGACCGGCCCACACAGAGCTCTGACCTCAACCCCATCAAACACCTTTGGGATGAACTAGAATGAAGATTGTGAGGCAGGCCACTCCATACTGATGCCTGTGGATTTAGAATGAGGTGTCAAAAGTTCCTGTAGGTGTAATGGCCAGGTGTCGCAGTACTTTTGTCCATTTAGCATAAATAATCAGCCAGAACGTCACATCAATAAAGAGGAGATACACTGTCTATCTCTGGCTTTGCTCCTCTGAAGGCAGGTGCTTCAGCAGCAGCTACGTCTGGTTCCTGTCGTGCTAATTTTGGAGCCTTTAGTCAGCTGCACGCCATGCAGATCGACACATGCGAGTCCCAGCTGAGGACTGACAACGACTTTGAGATACGTAGAACATTCAAGGACTGATTCAAGTGGTTTCAAAAGTAACAAAGTAAAGTATTAGAGAAGGGTCAGTCTACACCCCCCCTATTAAACAGACCACATTATAATCTGATTTTTTATAAAATCATAAAGCAGGATTGGGGCTGCTAATTCGGTTCCCACAAAGTGATCATTTATAACGTCACGCATAACAAGGGAAAACAAAAGGGAAGATTTAAGTTACAATATATATATATATAGCTGAAATTTCAGCCCCCCCTGAGACTCGGAGAGTTTTACTTACACAAAAATATCCTGAGGGCAGAATGAAAAATGATTGGTTCAGAGAGATAACGAATTAAATTTTAGAGGATGCGGGTCCAAGTCGTCTGCTTGGTTGGTCTGACATCTGACCAAGATCTGATTGGTTAACATTTTTGTGTACGTAAAACTCCCATAAGCCCCCATGTGACAGAATGGCAGCCAAAAATGTAATTGTATCAGCTCGCCAGAATGCCCTTTGCACTCCACCTGAAGACGTAAGTATAACCAGAAGCTGGTCAGGGGGGTGACCACAAAAGAGAAGTAGCATTATTAACACCTATATCCTCACTGTGAGAATAGTTCATCTCAGTCCAGCGTGACCCAGATTGGTAACCAGGTGAGGTACAGACTGCGGTTAGAAATCCAGCTGGCAGTTTTCAGAGCAGCTGGTTAATTTCTAAAGATTATATATATCTAGAATTTTTACTCCCCTCATGTTTGCACGTTCTGTTCACACCTGAAAAAAATTGAAATGAACTAAACTTTCACCAGAAAGTCTGTACGACGTGAACTGGTCTGCAGACATAGTGAGATTTCCCATGCGAGAGGATGGACTTGGCTTGGAGTCTGCAGGCACTGGTGCCTCATACTGGGAATGAGCGGTTTTGGGACAGGTGTACTGGTGACGAGGGAGGGGGAAGCAAGGCAGCAAAAATAGATAAAAATGCGGTGAGGAGAATGACGGAGCGCAGCCTCAGCAGAGCATGACTCTGAGCTGCCCCGACTGAAACACTCTGAGTGAGAGAGAGGGACTTTTACATAACCAAGTTACGAAAAATGTCATTTACAAGGCATAACATCAGCGCTGGGGAAGTAACTCACAAAAGTAATCCATTACAGAAAGTTTATGTTCAGAAAGTACAAATCCAGACCAAGGTTTTGTTTCAACCAAACAGTTTAGTACAGAAAGTCAAAGTCAAACAAATCGAAACAAATCCCTGGTCCGGATTTGTACAAACCTCCCTTTTAGCAAGTCCACTCTTTTCTGGTCTCAGTGATGTTAGTCTGCGCAGGGGGGGGCAGTTGACTTTGAGGTTTTTTTCTCCTTACTTGGTAGTTTTTGGTTCCTCTCCTCCGTCGTCTTTCTTTATTTGTTTCCTTCCTTTTTCCCATTATGTGTTTCTCTCTAATGATGTTCTATCTATCACAACACATCCATGTAAAGCGCTTTGGGATGACTTTGTTGTGAAAGGCGCTATATGAAAGTAAATTGAATTGAATTGAATGCTTTCTGGACCTGAACTGTCTGTAACAGATTACTTTTGTGAGTAACTTCTCCAACGCTGCGTTTCACGCTGTTCACGTGTTCTTTCAATGCTTGCCTGCCCATGCGACCCTGCACTAGGTAGGCACCTGGAAAACGAATGAATTCATGGATCATCTGTTTATTAAAGTGAGATACATGTGAGGCAGTTCAGATGCTGAGCAGTTTGGCTCATCCCACCCCAAGACTGGAATTCTCCTCCCCCTCCACTGCACTGGAGTCGCAATACTGGTGTGCAAGCCTGATGTCTAGGGGTGGGGGGGCAGGGGGGTCAGTGTTCCTCATGCAGGGGGCCTGTTGAAATTATTTCATCTCAGTCCCAGGAATTATGCACACCAGCCCAGAGATTATATATGCATGTGCGTGTGATGTTAGATTATTATTGTTTAAATTACTTTAATATTTATTTTCCGTTTATCACTGTTTTCTTGCACTATGACCGACGAGATCATAATTTATGTCAGCGTGACCCATGGATCATACAGCCGAAATTGACAATAAACATATTTTGATTTTGATAATGAGGTAAAAATATATACAGTATATATATATATATATAGTCGACTCTCCTCTTAATTGCACAAATACTGGTCACAGAGAGCAGCTATTCTTTGACAGTTGTGTTCTCTGTGTTTGTTGCAAAATGCATCCTCTCCAACCTACACTCACAGTGGAAATTACGGTGCAAGGCACAGAGAAAGGTCACCGGAGCAAGCAGGCGTGCGAGGACACCAGCTCGCAGCCTCCAGCGGTGACCTTCTAGCCCAGGATTTTTCCAGAACTGTCCGCTGCGCTCGACAGCCGCGTTATTGTCCGGATGCGCGTGTGTCGATCTGCCACTGCGTGGCATGCAGCTGACTAAACACTCCAAAATTAGCACATGGACTCGACAGAGGAGCTTCTGCTCGCTAACACTGGCTGATAGGAAAACGACACGCTCCGTTTCAACGCCCTGATACCGTGTCTGTCTGAAAAAACTTGCCGGAACTAAAAGGATGTAAAGGGTGAATTGTTATTTACATTTTAGTGTAAAAATATCATAACTCAAAACAAAAAAGCCTAAAACGTTCTAGATGGTGGCTGAGATGCTGGCTTCTAATCAGCACCACCTAGAAATGCACACATTGATGACACAGGCCTCTATGTGAGTACTCACTCTGACTGTGCATTGCACAAACACTTGTGGCAGAGTGCTGGTCTGACGCCTGGTGTGTTAGAGTAGGCATTTATAAATACCATTCCACTTTAATTGTCCCCCCCCCCCCCACTACTTGGTGGTGGCGGCAGGAAGGCCCAGGATAGGGTAGTATTATGTGCAAAATGGGAAATTTTACCTTCCTAATTTCATGCATGCCATGCAAGTATAATTATCACATTTTGTCATCACGGGCAGTGGTATAAAACCAGGAGGATGGGTGAGGGGGTGTTACCCCCAAAACATTTAATTTCACATCAATCATCCCCCCAGTAAATAGACCTTTCAATTTAAATGATGACATTGTGACGCCCCCAATATCAAACTCACCCCTACGATATTAATCACCGGGCAAATACAGACATGTTACTGTAAGAAAGCTCGATACAGTTTGATATGTTGCTGTTTTCAGTGGTAACTTGGATGCCAGAATGGACAATGTTGCAATTCCTTGCTGTATAAATGGAATAGAAAATGCTGTGTGAGTAGACAGCGGGGATCCGTTGGCTGAGAGTGGTAAGGCGTGTAAAACAGGTGATTTCGCTGTCTGTCGCACCTGTGCTCCTACTACTGTGTCTGTGAGACCTCTATCTCTGTCTGAGCATCCAAAATAAAAACAGCGTTTTGACTAAAGCGTTTTTCTCCAGAAATGAAAGCTATTGTGTCCTAGAGATTTCCCTGCTTGGCAAGGTGTGCATTTTTTTAAGCAAAATACCAATATTACGTCTTGATGAACTAGTGTACCAGCGTGTAGTGTGAGTTCTCTGACGCCAACTCATACTTCCTCTTTCTGGCAACACTGTCATCAACAGGAAGCCAAGGAGGAAATGAGATCTGTCGTTTTTCTTCTTTTTAGAATCATCTGCCACCTCTTGATTCTGTCTCTGCCCTACTCCGTTCCACTCTCCCTCTGGGTCCGCTCTATCCTCAGGGCCGACTTCTCGACCATCCCCGTCCGCTGATGGACGCCGTCGCTCTCGCCAGCCACCAGCCGTTCTCCCTCGCCGCTGCGACGATTTCTCAAGAGGAAAGCTGACTTCAGTCCTGTTACGCGTTTCTCTCAGCTACCCCTTTGATGTCCATTATGGTGTAACCGTTTCCCTTCAGCTACGCTGCTCTAGAATGACGCCGGCATTCTTTCTCGCATAGATTACGGTCCAAACCACAGTTTGTCTTCTCGACAGCGGACGGAGGTGTATCTCAGGGCGTAGCGGCGTTGAACGAGGAACCATTTTCTACAGGGTCCTTGTGGCAGCCATGCTGGCACATCTGTGAACGGAGACAAAATAGAAGTCACGTCATTTCTGATTGGTTTTCCACGAGGATAATTCAAGGACACTCATCTTGGGGCTCGAATAGTAATATACCGCCATTACAATGAATTTCGATCAGGTTCCCTCCAAGTCAGAGGTTATGAGCTGGAATCCGCCGCGGTTGGCGGACTACTTGAGGAAGGTAAGCGCTCATCGTGTTTCTGACAGTTTCGCTCATGCAGTTTGGCCAATATGCCTGGGCTGCACTAAAAGAATATCGTGTTTCTGTTGTACCCTTGAATCTTTATGTCATTCGGTTCAATCTCAGACAGGATGCGGTAAGGAATACATGTGACCATCTTTGGCCCTGCAGGTCATTCATTTCGGTCATTGTGCATGGATACGTTGCATTTTTTTGTGCATGCCCGTTGAAACTGCTCCATCCAGGTTGTAAGATCAGACTTGTGGCCACAAAAATTATTTACTTGGTTTATGTGACAGTGCCTTCAGATGGAATATTTTTGAGCCTGCAGTGCCTAAGAACCCATACAATTGTATGCAGATAAAGACGTAGGAATTGAAAAAGAAAAAAAATAACCATATGATAATTTCACACAATATGACCCCAACAGTAAACTGAAATGTCGTTTTGGGAAGTTGACAAAGAAAATTATTTATTATTTTGTCTAAACAATGTGTAGCCAGATGGATAATCAAATGTGAGCCAGATATTGATTTCATCAGAGACTAATTTTAATGTATTTTTGCCGAAACATTAGAGCTTTAACAATTCAGGGCATTAGAAGTTAGGTGCGTTTGGATGCTAACCGCTGTAACAATATGTTTAATAATTAAATTTATTGTCATGCGTTAACGTTAAACCGTTAGTTTAAACATCTGTATCTTAAGATAATATGACCTTTAAATGTAGCTATTTGTCTCCATAGTTTATATTTGTAGTATATTTCCAGGATACTCCAGGTCTGAGTCACTTCGTAGAGAATGCGTGTTGTCTTTTTTCGTTCTTGTGAACCCCACCCAAGCTACCCAAGCTCCAACTTAGTGGAAAACACTTGTGGTGCCACGTGAGAGGTGTCGTGCGATGTTTAGCTCTCTGTCTTCTCAGGCGAACCTGACCGGCTGTGACAAAGTCGTCCTGAAGTACAGCATGAATGGCCCACGGTTCCTGGTAAGTGCCCAGGGGCCCGGATGCCCATCGCCCGGGTCTCATCTCCACCCGTTGCTATCATGTGGCCCAGTTATGCTTAATCTGCATGACGCCCTATGTGTCTGCATAGCGCTTTCGTCAAAATCAGTGTGGAACTTGGCAGATAAGCGGAGACAGAACTTTACTGATCCATTGAGGCGTGGGGGATGCAAAAACCCCACCCACCACAAAGAAAGACACAAACAAATGAATAATTGAAAATAAAAACAATGCAATAAAACAGAATAGAATAGAATGGAATAGAATATATCCTGATTGTCATTACACATGTAAAATGAAACTGTATTATGATGCTGGTGGTACAGCTGAGGTTGCGATATGGTCGTAAACATGGTGCGTAATTTGCTAGTGGAGCACTGATGGGTCAAAGAGAGTTGAGTTAGAGGCCTTTTAGGTAGGACAGAAGGACCTCAGCAGAACATATAGGTAACCTCACCAAAGCTTCTGGCATCTAAACCGCCTCGTTCTCACAGTCGAGCCTGACTGGAGTGCAAGAGCAGCATCAGGGCCCTGCAGACGGTCCACCACATTTCTGCTCCCTCTCATCTCCCTTCCAGACAGCGCACATCTTCGCTCTGGGAGCTGGGAGGGAGCAAAAAAATGGGCCGTCTGCAGGGCCCCGAGGCTTGGGGTCGCCGAGGGCCAGATTGGGTGCTAAAGGATGAAACTGCAGGCCAGTGTCCTGCGTCAACAGTGCAAAGACGGAGCAGGTGACAGGGGTCAGAGTGAGCAGCAATGTCACCTTCTGGTGCTTTTCTCTTCCAGAACTTGTCTGACAATGACCTGCAGAAATTTCCCAAACTTCACACGCCGTAAGTATTGACAGAGGCGAGAGATTATTATTATCATCATGAATAATAATAATAATAATAATAATAATAATAATCCTATTGCACCATTCACAAGCCCAAGGTTGCTTTACAAGGTGGGGAGAAGACGGAAAAAAAGAAAACTCAGAACACAGCACCAATAGGCAGTAGGTACTTGATCTTTTAGTGAGTGACACGATGCTGAGGCGTATCGTGTGGAGATCTCTGCAGGCCTGCCTTCGGGTGTTTTGGCTCTCTGGCTCGCGTCTGTTTCACAACAAAAGCAGCGAAATGTTAAAACCAGTGTGAATAACTAGTGTCGCAGAGCGCAGCGAAAGGTGTACGTGCGAGAGGGCGAGGGAGAGAGAACAGGCGGGTGTCTAAAATTAGACATTTTAATGACAGGTGTCGAGTGCATTTGGTGCATTAAACTTATTAAGGCATTATATAACACGGTCTGTCCTGCATTAAATAAAACGATATTGCTCTATACATTCGGCATCTTAGCTTAGAGGTAGAGAGGTAAGGCATATGCACTGAAACAGTGCGTAAGGAGCGTGCACTGATGCAGTACGTAAGGAGCGTGCACTGATACGGTGCGTAAGGAGCGTGCACTGATACGGTGCGTAAGGAGCGTGCACTCATATAGTACGTTGCCACACCCACCACACGCCAAACCACCTCAGGGATTAACACTCGGGGGGATTTTAAATGTAGGTAATACTGGAGCTGTAGCTAAATGATGGGATACAGATGGAATGAGGCATCTAGCTTCAGAGAGATATTTAGATGGTGTGTTATGTGTGAGTGGGCTGGGTTTGAGTCGTAGCCTAGCAGAGCAGCCTGAACTGCTGACTGAACTTAATGGAAAATTGGCATCACGAGTGAACTGTCAGGCGATGGAATTACATTGATTCAAAGGCAGTCAAAAGTAAAGAAATATTCAAGTGTTTCAGAATCTTACTGGTAGGGGGCTAATTTTAGAATGGGGGAGGCAGGGAAAGAGTGCACAAACAATGCTGCGGTCGCACTTACCACATCCTGCCGTCACGGAGCCCCCCAACCGAACACGATCTTAACTCCCAACGAAAGTCCTGTGATCCACTCCAAGTGAACGGCGAGCTCAGCATCTCCCCGTCGCCCTCTACAGGCTAGTCACCAAGATCTGCCGCGAAATCAACAAGAAGGAAGAGAAGAGAAGAATCTTCCCCAAGAAGTGAGCTCGCCTGCAGCCCTGCGTCGCGCGACGAGCCGTCATCTGGGCAGACATAAATATTGTGGGTTTTTTTTTCCTCTCGCAGGCCAGCGCCGCAGAAGCACCATGAACAAGGTAGCAGTCACAGCCCAGATTATTGGTTGCCAGGGCGACCGCATCCTGATTCTTTGTTGCTGTTTATCTGCTGAGGCAGAAAGTCAGACTGGGTAAATGCTTTTTTTTGCAGAGTTCGAACAGGAAAATCAAGGCTGGGACTCCGAAGAGTTCGTAAGTCAGCCTGACAGTGTTGCTCATTGCCCCCCGCCCCCCCCCCCCACACCCCTGATGTCACCCTCACCCTCCACTGTCCTACCTCCTTTCCGAGTGTCTCCCTTAGCCCGAACTTGTCATCACT
>JAODUD010000048.1:5457731-5468471 GCA_026784285.1 Stomatorhinus walkeri | reverse complement strand
TGCTCTACAAGAGCAAGTTGAGGGAGGCATAAAAGGAATTTCCCCACGGGGACAATAAAGGATTGATTATTATTATTCTGACATTTGAGTCGATTACCTATATTTAGTATTTTGTTACTCAAATATCCGGTAACTGATTCATGTCGTACTGTAACAAAGTACTCGCGCAGGTGACTTCGATGCATTGCCGACGTGAAACACGTCTATTCTAGGAAAACACCGCATTCAAAGGCTGTTTAAGGGAAACCGCCCAGAATGCCCCCAGGTCCGTCGCTGGGATCTGTTGGCGTAGCATCGGACCCATTTGTTTTACCCCTTAACATCAACGGTGCACACGAAGCACGAGGAAAGCCTCATTACGTTTTAATTATCACCAATGTGCCGTGAGATTTGTATTTTTACAGAACCTCGCACCAAAATTGTATCCTTTGTTCTCCCAAAACAAGCAGGGAATCGTCTAACTCCATCAGCTTAAGGTACAGAAATTACGTACATTCAGTCAAAGCCAACCATCAGGAAGTTAACTGCAGGAGTCCTTAAACACAAACAGCCGGTTTCCGACAGAGCAGCAAGTAATTACTTGTCACCTGTCAGTGTCCCGGGGTTTGGGCAGTCACTTTCAGTTTGAAGCACAAAGTCAAGTCTGTTGCATTCTGTCCTTTTGAGAAGTAAAAAAAAAAAAAAAAAACAGCAAACTGGAATATAACCTGAAACATCATCCAGATTGAGAATTGTGAGTTTCCCCAGAAGGGCATTAAACTGGTTAGCTTGTAAAGAAAAAAAAAAACTTCCAAAACCGGCAAAGTTACTAACAACATGCAAATATCAGGCTTGGTAATGTCACAATTTAAATTATAAACTTCACTGTGATCAATATATTCTAAAAAATACAGATACAGATTGGGATTCAATACTGGAAGGAGGGTAAGAAAGGTCCGAGAACAAACTGGGTGAACAATCCTACATTTCAAGGCACTCTATGGATAGTGTGGACTTAATACCTAAAACGGGAGCGCCTTCAGCTAGCAAAGATCTATTAGGAAACTAGGATAAACACACTGACTAAGCCCCCGTGTCCCTCTTAACTGGAAATACGTATCCTGCCTCCAGTTTGCCTCCACCACATTCTGAAAGCCTGCTTCACTAAGACACCTCCATGTCAACGCACTCTAGTCCTCCTGCGGCGAACCGGGACTCCTTGCCCGCACCTCAGAGCGCCTTGCACAAACGTATCCCTCCACCGCCGGGGGGGGGGCCTAAAAACCGAGCAGGTGTGTTTTACATTAGCATCAGTTCCCTAACCCTCCACAAGTCCTTCAAAGGTTCTAAGGGTTCCTCATAAGCATTGATAAGACACTCCAAATAAATAACGTTCATTAAACTGCACAAAACAAAGTTACGAAATATAGAAAACAAAGAAACATGATGTATTTTAAATACTAAATTAGTTAAATATTAAACAAGTCAATGGTGACAAAAACCAGTAAGAACGATGGCAGGTTTGGGCTTCAGTCTGTAGGCCAGGCCAGCCAATGAGAATCAGCACGTGATGGATCACTGCTCCTGTGTGTGCAAGGCAGTGCCCACCAGGGCGTGCCGGATGGTGCGCCCGTGCAGCTTGTAACCGTCCAGCCTGACCACGGCCACGATGCCCGGCTGGACGCCCTCAGCTGGTACGTGGCACACGATCTCATGGTCGTATGGGTCGTACTGACCCCCCACCGGGGTCATCTTCTCCAGGCCGTGTTTGGCGAAGACACTCTGCAGGCAGCTCTGGATCTCGTTCAGCCTCAGCGACACCCCCTCCTCGCCCTCGAACTCGACCGCCGTCTGCTCCAGGAGGTCGGCGACCTCCACTAGGTCCCGGCAGAAGCTCTGGATGCCTTCGCGGTGCAGGGGTGAGAGAGTGTGAAGCCCTGCGCTGGCTCGGTTAAATCTCAGGATGTCTGGAGAAGGTGCCGTACTCACCAAACAGCTTAGCATCCTCCACAAACTTCTGCGTCTTCTTTCGTACCGTGTCACAGTCAGCCAAAGCTTTTTTATATTTTTCCTGTCAAAACATCATACTGATTCTTTCAAGTCTGCTTGATGGAAATGCACTTGTAACTACTTGTAATTTTCCTAAAACAAAAAAAAAACAGCAAAAACAGCTTTAATGTTGGGGGTGTTCAACCCCCCCAGGAGGTGCTCTTACAGTCAGATCCTGTATTCGCTCCTCCAGCTTGCTGGCCTGCATCTCCAATGCCCTCACGTTGGTGACCGAGTGCCTTTGGTCCTCCTGGCTGTCGTTGTCATGGCAGTAGTTTCCAGAGCTGCACTGCTCCGCGGCTTTGCTAGACAGACGGACCAGGACCCTGGAAAGGAAACAACCGGCATAGAGACAAATTTACACATCCTGCCATATAGGGCTGCAAAATTCTGGGAATATTCCCATTAATTCCCATATATTCCTGTTTATTCCCATGCAAAGATTCCAACTTGGAATATTTCCAAAATTCTCCATCTTAACTTCCCCTGGAATAGGAAATTGATGAAAGGTTTCTGGAAAGTTTGCAACCTTACTGCCATGTTTAAACTAAACTGCTATGCTGAATATCAAATCTACACTGTACTAACCATTTACTACCAAGTTCTCATATTCTAGTGTTATTACACCTTTTCTCCTTTGTAAAATCTGTGTACCACACACAAATAACAATAAATAAAGCAAAGATTTTCACAGACTGCTACTGAAAACGCCTTTGCGGGTGTCAGTCCACCGTGCCCTTAGCGGTCTCAGACGATGGGTGTCTCACGACAAAGCTGCCTCACTCAGACTCAATCCCCGATCAAGCTGCCTCACTCAGACTCAATCCCCGATCAAGCTGCCTCACTCAGACTCAATCCCCGATCAAGCTGCCTCACTCAGACTCAATCCCCGATCAAAATCCTGAAAGAACTTTTATTTAGAGGTCTCCATGAAATCTATGACTCATTTTTAAATTCCACAAAAAAAAAAAAAGACGACAAAAATTCTCCTGGAAGTATGTGTATCTCCTGGATGTGACGCTAAGTCCATCGCAGAGCACACCAATGCAAACAGTCGTGCATTCTGGGTAATTTATAGATACCATTGAGCCTAATGGCAAGTCTTTGGACTGCAGGAGGAAATTGGAGCGGCCAAAAGAAACACGGGGAGAACACGGAACTCCATACATGCACATATGCGCATGCACATATGCACGCACACACACAGAACAGAAGTGGGATCCAACCCCAAACAGTGTGATCCACAGTGCTGGCCACGCCTGAATACAGTCAAATGCAAATAAACAACAGCTACACTAAGAAAACCGAATTGAAAGAGGCACATTTAGAAGTTCTGCTCAATTAAAAGGCGGTTCCAAACTAGTCTGTCCCCTACGCTCAGCGGAACCAATTTGACTTCTACATAATTTTCCGATTCACATGAAAGCCAGGTATGGAGGCGTGCAATATCAAAGGCAGTTATCTGATAGAAAAAAAAGTTAATTTCAAAATGACTGTTTCAAACTGACAAATACCACTGGAGTAACAGTTTCTCAAACAAGATAGTTTCAAGAAGTGTATCGCAGTGTTGAAGAGGATCAAGTCTTGAGCACGATGTCTGGACGGCCTTGCGGAGCAAGCAAGGCCGAATTCCATCATTAAGGGTTCATTGACAGTTAAATAACTTTGATAGATGGAAAGAGAACCACAAGCCTTCGCCAACTGCCTTGCTCAACTTTGGTAAAACTGACACTAGTAATTTTGAAACTATGCTGCGAGTGGACAAAACCGGCAAAGAAATCAACGATAACGCAGCCAACGCGGATTGGAAGTCCTGCGTCAGGATTGTGCATTTTCTCAAGGAGATCCAAATATGCCACACTAATGGTGCAAATCAGGAACACAACTACAAACTGCAGGGGAACAAAACAACTGGAAGAGGAACACAGAACCAACAGGGCAAGCAGCACTGAGATCTCTCAGTGAGATTATCACCCGATTATCTAAACAACAGATTGGAAGGAAAATTACACTGCAATTACAGAAAGACGCTGATGGCTTGCAAGTGCAGTGAAGCATAAGGCTCCACGGGGACACTGCTAAAAAGGATGCAAGCAGAGTTTGTTTAGGATTTCGTGCTGTGGAGGATAAGAAGTTGCATCAGAAGACAAAGATCCAAAAGTTTAGCAATGTGGCGAACCGCAAGTGTAAGGCCCTAATTAACCTGGCTTTACAACGCATCTTGGGCAATCAGATCGCAAGTGGACCGCGCTAAAACTAAATGTAAACGACCACAAAGACGCGTTTGGTGATCCGATTACTTAAACCACTCGCCAAAGTGATCTCGGACGCATTCAACCACATACCTTTTGTAGTATGAGTGGTAATGTGTGTCCGACAAAAGCTTCACAGTGCCTGCGCGAAGCAGCAACTAAATCTTATCACAAGTGGTCAACTGTACACCTTGAATATGCATTAAACACGTGTAAACGGCCATGTATCTCGGCCGTCTGCTTGTGATCCGATCGACTAAGACGCGTTTTAAAATGAAGTCTGAACAACGCCACTGAGTTTCTAATGATGAAATTCAGCCAGTAAGACAAAAGGTGTACAAAAAATGTTCCGATAAACGATGATTTTCCGAACGCACGTTAGGCACCGTGTATTCGGCATTACGTGCGAAGGTGATAAACGATTAGAAAGGTAACGAAAATAAGATGCAACAGTACTGCACTTGCAATCCCACTGACATCAACACACACAGTCGGTGTGTGACCATGCAGAGCTCCCCAGGACACACCAGTTAACGGACTCAGTTCAACGGTGCAAAACCAGGGTTGCCAACTTTGGTCAGCTGGCTGACTTGAGATATTTAATTCGAGACAAGTCGACGCGCACACACACACACGCAATTGCAGTTGTATTACCTGGTAATAGTCTATAGTCTGTAGGGTTTGCGAACTACTCCCAACTAGCTAATTTTAGCTTTAGAATGGAATAATATAGACTTGCAGTAAGATTTCCTGCGTGTCTGAAAGCGTGAGTGTCACGCAAGATGCGCGAGAGCTGGCAACCATGTGCAAAATATAATCGATGCGAAGAAAGCGCCGCACATTAAATTGCGCAACAATGTAGCCTGATAGCTTCCAACGGAGGAAAAAAAACAGCCATCGGACAGATACATTAAATGCCAATTAAAAGAAAGCTCGCCGAAATATACGTGCCCCCCCCTTTTTATTAAAACAAAGATGAATTTCATGACAGCGATTAAAACCACGCGGTTTATTTCGCTAACTAGCTCCCGCGTGGTTGATCAGGTTAAAGAGATGTGCTGAAAGAACCCGAACCACGAGTAACATTAATCGTCATCCGGCGGTACTGGTTAAGGTGCGGCTGCCCTGGGGGTCATTACTAAGTTAACTAGCAGATCAAAACAAAAGGCAACCATGCATGATTACGCATACCAGGGCTGATGGTCCCTTAAAGACCGTTAGATAGACAATATAAACTAGTCCTAGCCTCCTGTAACCAGTGACAAGCAGCGGGTTAAAAAAAAACCATCGACCCATTTTTGTTCACAGACTCGGGAAAAAATAAATAATAAAAACACAGCTAGCTGGCTAACTAGCCCGTCATGCGAACTAGTTTCGGGGTTATGTTACCGAACATAAGTTAAAACCTACTAGTACCGAGGTATCATTAACTAGTGTCGGTTTATTGCTGTATGAGATGTTAAACTAAACTAGCCAGATGTAACGGCTGGTTAGCTGTCAGGGGTTAGCTAGCCGCCTGGTTACTGACACGCCGCTGGTTAGCCACCTAGCCGGCTCCCCCTCGCTACATCACCCACGAAAGACGCCCGCATCCACCTGCCGCCCCCCGGGCCGACGGGCAGTAGTCTCCAGAAGGCGCTCGACGTTTTCCGGGCCAGCAGGGTGCAAAACTCCGCCATGGCGGCGAGGAAGAGGCGGTCCGTGAGCCGCCGGGGGCGGGATGGAGACGGAGGGTGGTGCGAGGGGGCGGAGGGGGCGGAGGGAGCGCGTGGGCGGGCGCGGTGCGGTCATCCCCGTGGAGGGGAGGGCGGGGCTGCCAGCTCTCACGCATCTGGCGTGACGCTCACGCAAGAAATCTTACTGCAAGTCTATATTTTCCATTATAAACCTAAAATTAGCTACGTCCAAAGCATTGGGGTAGTTTGCAAACCCTACAGGCCATTTACAAGGTAATAAAACTGTTACATACATGCAAATGCGTGTGCATGTGTGCGCAGACTTGTCTCAAATTGGAAATCTCACTCCAGCCAGCTGGCCAAAGTTGGCAACCCTGCCAATCAAATAAACGCATCTTAACCTTATAACCTTTTAAGCTGGTGGAATATAGGCTTGCGTTTCAGACCTTGAGGTGACCTTCAAGTAACATCTCAGGATTAAGCACCTGCATCATCCCAAATATTACATTTGCTCTTGTAAACCACACTATGCAGTCTCATTCTGCTAAATAACGAACTGACCCACTAAACAAGGTTTTCAATTTCCGGTAAAAAAAGTGCACCCATATACAATCCAAACTGCGCCGAACCTGTACCATTTGCCAAGCTAAAATTCTAGGTATCCAATTTATTTAGACCAATTGTAGGGAGCATTTTATAAAAATTAGAGATTCAGCACAATGTCTAAATAGGATTTGCTGTAAGCATTAACAGCCGACAGACCTGTTTTATAAGCATTGCTCACCGTCGCCTTTATGAATAGGCCGCTTTATGAATAGACCGACACATTTAATTTCTTGATGCTGACACACACCCAGAAAGCAGCAAGGAAAATGTTTACGTGCAGAATTTATTCACAAAACCGTGGCGAGCCATTGGTTTTCAGGTTTAACGATACACAGATCTTTCTGCAAGTTTTCTTATCAAAACCGAAAAATAATACAGTACACAACATAAAAACAACATACAGAAATGACATAAATTGTAAATGGAAATGTGTGTAAAAAAGTTAATTCTAAAATCGTATTTCTATTTGCTGTTTTTCTTTTTTTGTCAGTTTACACTGAAGAAATACAACGTGAATTTAACAATATTATTTACATTATAATACAATTTTAAAGGTAGATATTTAAATCAGAACCAAAAGTAATGTCATTTAGGAACCATTACAATTTTTACTAAAAATGAAAAGAACAAACTTTAGGAGAATTAAATCAAATCCCCCGTCATGTTAGGTTGCTGAAGAGCTCGTACTTTTTTGGTAACCATAAATTTTTACTTACTGCCTTTTGAAACCGCATGCTATCACTCACCAGAGCCCTCATATGTTCAAGTGTCTGCCCTATCTTACTCATAGAAGACTGGCACACTTCTCTGGTCAGTCATGTAAACACTCAGAATGAAGCGTGATGAGCGTGCTCTGGAATCAGTGTCAGTGCTGCAACGGTTCTGATGCATCGTCTGATTGCCACCCATATGGCAGATTTTTTTTCCCCCAAATGACGGATGCCTTTGAAATCTGCACGTGACTGTCTGGTATACCGGAAGGTTTCATTTCTGCCCATGGGATTAAAAAGATTGGCTTTCAAGCTCAGTTTAATCATGAGAGGCAGGAGAAACAGTCCACACTCAGAACACTTGGAAAGTTCCGTTGGTAGAACCCTGGTCCACCTAGGTTCCATTCTTCATCTCCCATTCCTGCAGAAAAGCATTTAATATTGATTATCAGCACCACAAATGTGAGCGTACGAAAATAAATTTGAGGGGTTCATAAACTTTGAGGGGTTATAGTTGCAATGTGTGTTTGAACTCCAACAAACTAAAAACACTGCCGTGCTGATGAAGTAGCATCCACGTGCTGAACCCTTCGGTGTATACCTTGGCTTTCTGCAGGACGTTTCCGCGCGCGGATGCGTATACCGGGATGGCACTCTTGCGGATTTCGGAGCCCATGCTGACTGGAAGGTCTGCATTACTGTTCGGACTCTTGCTCTTCTTTCTCTCAACCTTGGATCAGAAGATAAACTAAAATATATTTCTACTGCACCTGAAATATACTCCTATCACGTGTACGTTAAATCCTGTGATGAAAAAGGTTAGGGTTACATATACAGTGAATCTTTTATTTATTTAGTGAATAATTAAAACAGATTTTTTTACTGTAAACGTAACCGGTTTACTACCATAATACTAATTGTGTGCATTCTTTTCGGTCTATAGCAAGGTTCCCCAATTCCAGTGCTGAAGGGCCAGAAACCAACACAGTTTGTAGATTGTCCTCATCAAACACAGCTTAACCAGCTAATTACTAACCTGTGTTGCAGACTGGCCTCCAGGACTGGAACTGGGGTACCCTGGTCTACAGTGTACTTGAAGGAATTTAAAAATGCGTAAATTATGGAAGTAGATATCTTCTGAAATCCAGTGACATTACATCATGTCACTAGGTGGTAGATTTTTTGAGTCACGAGGGGGTGTCTGTTGACAGTTTTGCTGCATTTGACAGGAAGGTCTTCAGCGGTTGAGCCTGGTCCTGATGTCGGGTACCTGACCTGTGGTGTAGACGCCTTGCCGGTGGTCCTGCTCTCCACAGACGCCCCCAGCATACCTCCTGCCAGACACTTCTTCAGGTTCTCCTTCACCTCCGTCAGCTTTAACTCCAAGTCCACCCGCTGGCCTTCCTTCTCCCTACAGCCCTCCTCAAGCTGGGCTAGACGCGCTTCCAGAAGCTTCTGCCGTCTTCCTGTTTTCATAAATCATCAGGTAACACAACTTGAGGGGGCACAAATAATGTAGTAATACACCATCACTTAATCATTACTTAATATATTAATTAACCATGACTTCTACATGCACATGTCTGTTGGTGTGTTTGTCCTGTTGAATTCAAGTTAGCAAATGGGAAAATAGTTGTAGACAGACTCGCTCACCCGCGGGACTCTTCAACCCCTCCCTGACCTCCCTTTTCTCCTTGCGCAGTGAGAGTAGGGTGTTACGGATATCCTCCTTCTCCTTCTCCAGCGCCTCCTCCTCACGTCGGTACCTCCGGGCGTCCTCCTCTGCTCGCGTCTTCCCGTACTTCCCGCAGCGGTTCGTGTCTGAGGGCGCCGGCAGAAGGACTGTATGACTGTCCACTCACTTGTAGCCTGAGTAACTCAACCAGCTTACAGCGACCGCTACCCTTCATTGTGAATCAAACCTTACAGACGCTGATGTGTAAACACAAGAGGTGGGAACCTAAACCGCATGCTATTTTATTAAAATGAGAAAGCAATTCCATCTTTTAAGGAGCTACATTTCTTAAAAAGTATATCTTTGGCTTGTTGGTGAAAAACAGCCAAACACCTGTAATAAGACACTTTTTTTTGTTTACACGAGGTGCAGGTATTTTTCACACATCCCTTCTTTACTGTCATATGTGAGACACAGACTCACACATGTAGGCGAATGTAACAGCAGTAGAAACAGCATTTTGATGAGTCTGCTCAGTATGTGAAGCTCCCAGCCCAGTGCATGGAATGGGGCCCTTACTTGAGCAATGGCTTCTAACGTCCTGGAGGCTGTTATTTGAGTGTCTGCTGGAATCAGCTGAGAGCAGCTTCCCATGGGCCACTGGCTTGGGGCCCTGTTCCTCAAGCTAAGAGGGGATAAAAGGTGGGTTGACAGCTGAGGCCGGTTTTGGGACCCGTTTAGCTTAAGCAGTGACGCATTGCTCATGGGAGTTTTAGATACACAAGCAAGTTCTGAGTCCAGAAGGAAAAATGATTGGTTATCTATCTGAACCTATCATAATCAAACTGGAGGAGGTGGATCCAAGCAACTAGAGTGGGCAGGATCAACCAATTAGATATCTTGGTCCCATGTCCTCTAGTCGCTTGGACCCACCTCCTCCAATCTGATTGGTTATCTTTCTGAACCAATCATTTTTCTTTCTGCATTCAGAACACTTTTGTGAACATAAAACTCCCACAAGCTGACACATCACTCACATCATCTGCTGCATGGGACAGAGAGAAAGAGTGCAAATCCGACAGGTTTTCTCATCTCTGCAGATTCATCTAAATGGCAGGAAACCAAGACTAATTATATATATGTAATTAAATAAAAACATTTCTCCATCTAACTGTCAAATCCCACTAAGGTACCCAACACTCCTGAAGACAGTTGTGCAAAACCCCACAAATTCATTCATACTTTAACAGAGTATTTTAAAAATAATTACACATAACTCGATTTTAGGGACATTTTGAAATGATAGAACTTTAAGTAAGAAAGTTAGTTTAAAATGAGACGAACTGAGCACTGGGGAAGGCCTGTGTACAGCGTGGATTTACTACAGATCTATGGTCTGGATTAAACATGTGTGGAAAGATCTAGGCTTTACATCTGTATAACTTATGGTGTGAAGTAATTTCAGAGTATTTAAGGCAACTGATACAGCTGACAGACATAACCCTAATGCACCCACTCCACCTGCTGGGAGGACGGGAGGTGATTGTGGCTGTGAGTAGGAAATGCACACCTGTACTCCCTCATAAGACACCTCATCGTACATTTCCGATCCCACTGAGGTGGAGCTGGTGGAGGTCGCCCAGCTAATGCATGGAAAACAACAGGGGAACAGTACCTGACTGATCTAGTACACTAGATTAACATAATACATGCATCACCTGACTGATCTAGTACACTAGATTCACATATAGCGCATGCACGACCTGACTGATCTAGTACACTAGATTCACATA
>JAODUD010000048.1:5444425-5457631 GCA_026784285.1 Stomatorhinus walkeri | reverse complement strand
TACACTAGATTCACATATAGCGCATGCACGACCTGACTGATCTAGTACACTAGATTCACATATAGTGCACTGCATGATCTGACTGATCTAGTACACTAGATTAACATATAGTACATGTATGATCTGAATGATCTAGTACAATACACTGACTATACTGAATCCGACCCTCAACAATGACGACGGCGGTGGGGGTGGGGTTGTACACTCACAGAAATGAGCGCCGGGCCGCGTCCCGCACGCTGGAGACGGCCTCTAAATCCACGTACTCGTAGCGCAGAGCATCCAGGTCGGCGCCGCAGCCGGTCTCGGCAAGCAGCAGCCCGAGCCAGCGGCCCATGTCCTCGCAGGAGCCGGCCTGTGAGCGCAGGGGGCGCAGGGGGCGCAGGGGGCGCAGGGGGCGCAGTCACAGGCTGGCATACCCATTGGCTAGCTAGCTTCCTGGCTACTCCGATACACATTTACTTCCTGACTGCCTTGTCATGTAAATATCTGAGAACCGCCATTTTCCCTGGATTCCTAATGCAGCCCCCCCCCAGTGAGATTACATAATGGGCCGGGGGGGGATGGGGGTACAGCCCACCAGGACCCCTCCCGCTCCAGCATTCATATTAAACCCTTAATAGCCGCCAAATGCAACTGTTTATACAATTTGTTTTTATTCCTATATTATAATTAGTAAATTTAGTAATAGCTGACAAATCTCATAGATATAAATTGATATCAGAGCTATGTTTTTCCCTGCTGACCATGGGGGTCCTGATGGGGCTGGTTGTCACGGTAACATACCTACTCGGGCTTTCATACCTCCAGTGTGATGACCTCTGACCCCCCTCTCAGGATCCGGAAGGCGAAGGGGTGCTTGGGGTCGAGTCCGGGGGCCACGTCGCAGCCACACAGGTCCACTGTGAGCGGGGGGCCTGAGTCCTCGCAGCTGGACTGGACCCGTAGCGATCCGGCCCACAGGGAGCACCGGTGCTCCTCCCAGCCGCGCTCTGTCAGCACACTCAGGAGACCTGGGGGCGGAAGGAGGAGGTCAGAGGAGCTACAGCCAGGAGGAAAGCAAATAAGAGGCACAGGGGAAGGAGGCCAGCCTACTCACCATGCCTGGGATTCTTCTCATCCAGGTGGGGGGCTTGGGGCAGGGGGGCTTTCTTCCTGGGGAAGTTGATAATTCGGGTAATTTTACGCCCCGCCGCTCGACTCATGGTGCCCGTCAGCCCAGACAGAGCACCTCGCTTCGCTTTACCTGTTGGGGGGGGGGGGGTGGAAATCCCACTGGTGAGACCCTCAGCAACACAGCACGAAAATCAATGAAAGGAGCAACATCTGGAGCGGGGGTAGGGTGGGAGAGGCAGGGGACTGAGGTCACTGCGAAAGGAACGTGCCCCGGGGCGCCTCCCAGATCAGTATATGGCTTACAGAGTATAGCTGGGAATGTCTCACGGAGCGGTTACATCATCAGTGTCGTACTCATGTTTGTCCATATGGTGTAGGTGGATTCATCTGCAACAGGAGTGTATACCGTGCAGGGTGTGTGTGTGTGTGTTTGTGTGTATATATACATATACATGCAAATACATTTAGACATATATAATACATGAATACACACATTTTATGTACAGTACTATGTGTCCAACAAGTAATTAGTTATTTGTGTGTGTGTGTGTGTGTGTGTAT
The DNA here is from genome assembly GCA_026784285.1 of Stomatorhinus walkeri. Taxonomy (NCBI): domain Eukaryota; kingdom Metazoa; phylum Chordata; class Actinopteri; order Osteoglossiformes; family Mormyridae; genus Stomatorhinus; species Stomatorhinus walkeri. The sequence continues at coordinate 5,455,954 of JAODUD010000048.1, read as the reverse complement.
ATATATATATATATATATATATATATATAAATGTATAATTTAAAATCACTCTCAGTATTGTGCTGTTCTCAAACCAATTGTTATTCCCCAATCTAACGTGATACTTATTTCATAGCTAAATAAAATATTTGCATTATTGATTGGAAGAATTTTTTCCCACTGATGTGAAATTGAGTCAAAGTTGGCCTGAGACACTGAAGGGATGCTGACATCCCTCTTAACACAGGACTCTTAAGTCACCAGAACCTGATCCGGAACCCGAACCGTTCCTCAGGGCCCCCCAGACGGTCCACGGTTTTGTGAGCTGGGAGGGAGCAAAAAAACGTGAACCGTCATGCGGTCTCTGAGGACTGGGTTGGGAAGCACTGGTTTGGGGGGGGGGGGGTTCAGATGGACAATAGAGATGTGGACGGCGTACAGAGGGCAGATGGAGGTCGAACGTGCTCACGGCTGTCCTTGGTGGGGCGGGGGGACGAGCCGCGGGAGTCGGGGGGGTGCTTGTCCGCGGACAGCTTCTGCGGGAGCAAGAGTCAGTAATAAGAGCAGACAGGCATCAGCACATGCAGACTGGGAATCCCCCTTCATCTGAAACCAAGACCCCTTCACCAGAACCTACCCCTAGTGTGAACTTGGGAATAAAACAAAATGCATGCATCTGATTTACATTTTAAGATTACTATCTGAAATCAAAGATCAAAATTCGTGTTAACACTTAGATAGGAGGTCCCCATCTATAAGGCACGCGGTAGCTGGCAGAGGCGAGTACTTCAGGTCCAAAGAGTACAAATCCATTTGGTTTCCATCGGCCAGTTGAGAAGTGTGACTGACTTTTTATACTCAGCTGGTTGGCTGAAACAAAATCTTGGTCTGGATTTTTAGTCTCTGGACCCGAACTACCCACCTCTGGCTACGTAGTGATGAAGCAGCACTCGATCACCAAATCACCTGATCCAGCTCCATCTTGCGGAGGATCATGGGAGAGATAGATCCATCCATCCCATAATTTATGTTTCCTTGACTGCTGACCTCCCTGATCACCTGAGCAGACATGGAGCAGAGGAGAAACAGAATAAGCTGAACGTGCTGTGTGTTCAGGCCAACGCAGCCCGGAGAGGTGGTAGCGGCGGAGAAGGCGTTACCGTGAGCCAGCCCTCAGCCTGCTCCTTGCTCTGCACGGCCAGCACCAGGGCCTCGCCCCCCGGCAGCGAGAACCGCAGCTCGTGCTTCTTACGCCGGCCGTCTTTGGGCACGTAGATGACGTTGCACAGGTTCAGCGGCAGGTCGATGCAGGGGGTGACATCCTTGGAGCTCTTGTAGCACTGCGATCGGTGGGGACACGTTCTCATTTAATTCATCAAGCTTGCGGCCCAAACTGATTTACGAGCGAGGATCAGAGATCAGGGTCAATAAGGGGTTAAGGGTCATGCACAAGGGCCAGGATGTGACATCAGTCAACCAGTCATGGAATCTTCAGTTATTGATATAAGGCTGTATGTTTTTGTCTGTTTTTTTGTCTATTTTTTTATCTGTATTTTGTCCATTTGTTTCTGTCTAATTTGTCTGTCTTTGTCTATTTGTTTATGTGTATTTTGCAGTCAGTTTTTCCTTATTTTTATTCTATTCTTGTTTATTCTCATCTTGCTACACTTGTTTCCCTCTTTCTAATGAATATCGCATCATGAACACTCCAGAAAGCAGGCATAGCATGTCACTGCACAGTGGTACAGGGTGTGATTGTGTACGTCACAAAAAAACGTGAAACCCGAACCCGTGACCTTCTGATCACAGACAAAGTCATAACCCAGAGAGCCAAACACCACCCACACATAGGAACATACCTATTTGTATACTGTGGCGTGTCATTTTTCTTTAATACAGACTGTCCCAGACTTACAATCCATGCAACTTTTGACGACATGCATATACCAGTTTTTTTAAGTAAATGTATGTAAAAATAACATTTCTGCAGTGTTATGCTATCTAGTGCATGCCATGTAATCGTTTGCTGTATTGTAAGGCAAAGCAACCATTCCAGTCTCGTTTCCCAGTGTTTTTCTCGCACCTAAAAGTGTGATTATCCTATTCCGACATACGTCCAATTTTATGGACAATATTCTGTGTACAACTGACTTAAGGAAATACAGATAAGACATAAGTGCTAATAGACATGTATTACTATATTATATATTAGTATATAACTATTTTATTACTATATTATATATTAGTATATAACTATAGCGTTCACTTCTGTTGATGAAGGATGCAGCCATCTTGAATTCTGAGGGTCGGGTTGCAGAGTTCCTCCGACTTTCCGATTTGGAATTCTGACTTATGGGGGGCATTCCATTTGAAATTTCTGACAAAGAACTCGGAAAATTTGCCTGGGAACGCAGCATTGATTATGGAAAGGTCTGATTAATAAGGTAAGTCTGGAACAATGGCAAAATGATGATCACTGGACAATATACCCGAGGTTAGTGAGGCAGGTTAGTCATCGCATGTGTCAGAATGAGACAGGTCACATGGCACTGGCAGGTCACATGGTCCTAACAGGTCACATGTAACTGGCAGGTCACATGGTACTAACAGGTCACATGGGGCCACTGTGCAGGCCTCACCAGGAGCCTGTCCTCCCGGATGAGGGTCAGCTGCTTGGTCCACTGGCCGAAGCGCCTCTTCCTCAGCAGGACGGCACAGACGCGACATGGCTTCGCCGGGCCTGCCGCCTTTTCCCCCGAGGTCCACCGGTGACTCAGCTGCCGGACTTTGGCCTCGTCCTCGTCTTCGTCATACGACTCATAAGAGCTGCTCAGGGCGTCCGAGTCGTCGTCTGCACAGACGGGAGCACATACTCCTGAGCTTCAGTGCGCCAAGTAAAATGTGTTCCTGTTTAATTGTTCGCAGTTTTAAGTTTTAAGTGCAAAACAAAATGCATAAAATAGCAACAAATTAAGAAAACTGAAAGAATCAATAAGCCACAAAACATTTCTTTTCTTGATGTTTTATGTTTTCTCAAATTGTTTTTTCAGTGTGTTTTCCTAATTTTCTTGTGCATTTTTAAAATTGGTTGTGTTTTGCACTTCAGGGCCACTGTACTTGGTCATAGCCCCTAAGTGACCCACTTTTCTAAAGCCAATCCAGCTTACCAGAACCTTTGTGCAGGCAGTTTATTTGCGCGGGGGCGTAGCTTTCCTCAGCATCTTCATAGTAGCCATCTTCTACGGAGTTGACAAGACTGGAGCTGCCTATGCAATCAGGAGATTAGAGACTAGGGCTCAAAGGTCATGAACCCAAAAGCCCGTCCCTCAAATGAAAGGTGCATATATGTGCATAACATCATGTAGATCCAGGCCTGGCTCTGCCCATCCAGAGGCCCTAGTCATGTAACAATGCAGTCTACTCATGATTCAGTATGAAAAACCAGTGCTCCCCTTTTCGGTCCTCAGGGACCCACAGGCAGTCCATGCTGTTGCTCTCTCCAAACTCCCTGCCAGACGGTTCACGTTTTTGCTTCCTGCCAGATGGTCCACATTTTTGCTCCCTCCCAACTCCCTGCCAGTTGGTCCACATTTTTGCTCCTGGGAGCTAGGAGGGAGCAAAAATGTGGCCTGTTTGTGGGTCTCTGAGGACCAGCTTGGGAAACCCTGCGACAGACGATTCAAGGCTCACTATTCGATTTGCTCAACATATTCAACAAAATAAGACTGAAGAAACCAAAGATGCCACAGGTCTTATTTATTCCTTCTCAGGCATTTATGTTTCCAAAAACACTGTTTAAGCTGTTTTTGTTGCAGCCTTTTCCTTATTCTACAGACTCCAGTGCAAATATGCAAAAATAAAATCTCAAAGCAAAACTGAGGTCATGCCTGTTGTCCCCTCTAGTGTTAACATTAATAAATTATTTCATGCCGCGCTGCATTGTTACACCCCTAAGAGCCCCCCCCACGGATGATTTCACATTGTCCCTGGTAGCAGCCTATCCTGCTTATAGATACGGCCAGCCTTGTATATTATCACCAATCGATCTTGCTGCATTGCTGCCGTCCCCATCGTGGGTTCGATATATCGTAGTGTCGGCATACGAAATTACGTTGGGATTTTGTAGGAGTTTTAGAGAGGTCTGCAAAACCCACAGGCGACACGCGCAGGTCAGCAGACGACAGAAAAGTTTAGTAACTCATAAACGCATCCAGCCTCTTGGCCAGTCTTAGGATAAGATTTAAATGTGTTTGCACTCACTCCGGGGGGTAATGCTTTGGGGCACACAGTCTGGACCAATCGGATCAGCTACCTCGTAGTATTCTTCTGGGGGCGGTGTGGTGGGCAGAGGGGGCGGCGAATCCTCTAGACTCTGCAGAATACGACAGCACATACATGGAAGATCATGGCAGCCGGCAGCCTGATCTGGGAACAGTACATCGCGCTATCTGAGGCTCAGCCAGCTGGGAATGGCAGCAGTGTTAAGCAGACCTGAAATGAAGCGAAATATTCACAGGACCCAAACAGTCTTTCAGGTAGCTTTCTTTTTCTGTGACAGGGTGCTGCTTACTGATTTCGAGGGGACAGTGCTGTCCCTCTTCTTTTCCTCAGGCTTTGCTGTATTACTGAAATCCTCGAAATCACAGTCTGAAGGATCAGAGACAAGATGTTAGTAAAGTCACACAACCGTGCTTGTATCTTGACGAAGTCTGCTCCTGCGCTGGATGTCGGTAAATATGAGAGATGTGGCTTCACCAACAGGCTGCTGCAACGATAAGTTGCCATGACAACAGGTCGCCACGGGTCTCAGCTTAGCGAATTCTTTTCCAGCGAAATTCACACTCATCCTTACTCACGACAGCCGTCAACTGTTGAACTTAAAATGTCTTAAAACGTAACAGGAATGATCCGGGAGAGATAATCTCCAGACCCGTAAGGACTTTGGGGAACTTGAGACAGCAGTTATTTGTGGATTCTCAATTTCCTCAATCTCCAGTAAAACCCCGTCAATCCGAGGTTTGTTTACAGACACCGTTAATAAAAAGGCATCATCGTGTGTCAGCTCCCACACCCTGCCCTGAATCACAGAACCTTTCATTTTCATATTCTCTTTCTCATGGTTTATTGTCCTGCCAAGAGCTCAAGGTATTGATTTCACACTGCCTGAAACTGTAATAAAATCTACCCTAACTGCTTTCTAAAAACACAGCGCCTCGCAGGAACAGCCAGCGTACTTGTTTTTTCACAAAACAACAACTGCAAAAAAGTAAACTGAAACCCAGTATTTAACCTCCAAAACCAACCACTTCCTTACCAAAATCTTCAAAGAGCGATTCCACGAATCTCGTGCCATTCCCCTGGAACGCGGTGTTCATGTATATACCATCAGCGCCATTGACTGCAACAGATATCGAAAAACAGTGAATAAACCCAGAGATGTGACTACTATGGATTCAGCTTCCCATCCCCTCCTTCACCACGTCTGCGCCAGGCAACAGCATCAGACACCTCCCTCTCACACACACCGATCATGTGACCGCGGGTACAGCAGGATGAACACACCACCAAACTGCACGGCAGACTGCCCGACTGACCATCTTGCATTCATGGAGACTGTTGTTTTTAACGCTTAATTGCTTTTTGGGTGCTCGCATATTTTAACCATTTATACAGCCAAAGCACTTCAGGTGAGGCTCCCTTCGGGGCACTACCGCAGACGCTCTCCAGGGGGCGACATTCAGGTTCAAGACCACAGTACATGCTACTGTATTCTTTGTTTTTTTGACAGAGAGGGAACAACATGATGATGTTACCCGGCTACTGGAGAAGGGTCTGACTGCAGAACACCAAGTGATCTCCACAAGAAGGACTCCACTGTGGGGCGGGAAAATCACATGACCCCACATCAGGCCCAGACATGAGGCCACTGAACTCATTAGACTGAACCCCTGGATAGGAAGGACCTGGTTTCCTTTACAATGTTTAAGACAGATATTTCTCTTAATATCCTAAGATACAGAGGTGAGAATTTCACATCAAAATAGCCAATTTAAAATAGACTATGGATGGCCAGTTCCCATAGATTTAAAGGAGATTAACATCTGGTTCCGCTGTTGCACTGATCTCTCTGAAATAGCGAATATGTATTTTAATAGTTATACTAATGTCAGATCCAGTGTTATTGTGGAGGTCATGTGATTATTGTGACGGTCATGTGATTCTGAGCCTCCTAGCAGAAGCACCAGCTCCCTTCCTGAAGTTTGCATGACGTCGTGTCCGGAAGAGGTGAGGAGGCCCCTGTGATATCCAGCCCCACAGTGGAGCTTCTGCAGTCAGATTCTCCTGAGCCACAGTGGCTCTGTAGCTTCTCTGGAGACCGGAGAGGATCACATGATCCAGAGAGCGGCAGAATCCGTCAGGGACGCTTGGAGGAGGCGCCGGTAAGTCCTCCCACCTGTAGGTGGCAGCCGTCTGAGCAGGTGGATGACGGCCGCCTTCTTCTCTGCTGTGGCCGGACTTAGGGTCTCCTGGTCCAGCAGCTTCAGCAAGACGCTCAGCTCCGTCACCAGGTGCTCCATCACTGTAAGCGACCGACGGTCAGAAACACAATCCTCTTGAATCCTTTCTGTGGCCAGTCCTTATCGAGACTTAATGACACACAAAAGCTTGTTGTTGAGTTAGTCTTACAGTACAGCCAGGAGACAAATTCTCTTCCACATGAATAAGTGATTTACAGTGATGATATGAGGGCGATAAAGGTTCACTGTCAGATTACATAATGGTTATTGTAACCCAGATTGAAGTCCTCAATCGGGCAGACTGATTTAAACCCAAAAAACTGGTTAAGGTTTCTCTGAAAACCTGAGATTCTCAGTTCTCAAGCTGTCCTTGCAAAGTTCTGACCACAATGTCACGGGATCAGACCCTCCCATCTATGAATCAGTACTGCCCCCAGATCCTGTGTCCATACTCTTGCACAACCTCACATTTTCCTCATTCCTGACTCTCTTATTCCTCCCCTGCATGGAGATTCCCTTTCCATAATTCTGCATAAAATATGAATCTGCATTTTATATAGGGTGACCAGATAATCCATGTCAGGGAGGACACTTTGAGCCAGGACAGGAGTTCTGAACTGCCATTTCAATTAACAGGACCTGGATTTCCCTTAAGCACCGAGTTCTTGCTGCGTGCTGATTGGTCAGTCTCCTATAACCATGCATATGTCACTAATGCTAATGTGAAACAGCTGGATGAGTCTTTCAGTCAAGGAAACAAACCAGTCAAAGCACAAGAAGAGCTGAACTGTTTAACACAGGAGCCTTTGGGTTTAAGGTAGTTTGTAAAACCTGGAGCAGCTCAAAGTGTCCAGGATAATGTGGATTATCTGGTCATCCTATATTATATTACTTGTTAATCTATTTCTGCACATCTAAAAAGTACAGTCTGCTCTGGATGTGAACAAACAAGAGTAAAGCTCCCCCAGCTGACCGGCTTCTGACAATTCGGGGATGCCCTGCGGGGCGGTGCCCCCCCCCCCCCCACTGACGTGACAGCCACAGGACATCTGGAAATTCTGGATCGTTGGCTGGACAAACCATCCATGTGAACGGCTGACAGTGTAACGCCGTAAACGGGCGTGACTGGGCAAGGCCCGAATCGATTTTATATGCCGATCCCCAGCGAAAACTCCTCAGCAGTGCACAGACAATGGGCAAACTGTTTCGGCCAAATTCCTCATGAAAGAGGAGGAAGCGCTAAGGGAGCCTCCATTCTGCACCGTCCGTTGAATCGAAATCTGCAGAACGCACAAAGAATCCATTATGGGTTTTTTTTGGTGCAGCACCTCTGGAAAAGCATCAGAGTCCTATTTCTATACTCGTTCCTCTTGGAATCAAAGGCATCTTATCGGAGGGAGGTATGGAGAACAGCTGCCATGACTCATCGATCCCTACGCATTAATAAGAGGAGATGGTAATGTGCTGCTGAAGGGGTGTCACTGTACACTGTCACTGTATGGTGTCACTGTACGGTGTCACTGTACACTGTCACTGTACGGTGTCACTGTACACTGTCACTGTACGGTGTCACTGTACACTGTTACTGTACGGTGTCACTGTACACACCGTCCTGAATCCAGATGTTCCGTTTCAGCTGTGTTTCCACTACACTTCAACTCCAGAACCGCAGTGTATGATAAGCAGACCCTGTAATCCCGTCAGCATGTGAACAAGAACGATGGTTCCCCCTCCTGAGACCGTCAACGAGGCGCAGGTACCGCGAAGCCCTCAGAGCTCACAAAGCTAGACTAGGAGCAGTCCACTGCGACAGTGAACATCCACACACATGTTAGGCTAATGACGTTTTCATAGTGCTAACTAAAACTCGTTCGGATTGATCTTTTGCTTCTTGTGCTCGATAGATGCGAAAGCTAAACTGTAATTTTGCGAGAACACAAGCAAGCCCAGTCATTTAGCAGGCTGGACACAAAATCGTCACACGTCCTGGGCCGTGACAGCTGAAATCGAAAGGTTTATTTAAACCTTGACAGGAAGATCATTTGCTCAATTAGGCGCACAAATACATCTGTCCTAGAAAATCCTCCAATGACAGAGAAAAAGAGAGAAAGTGGAATCTACCAACGGCAACAGCTGAGGGGGACGAAATGCCCACCATTTTCCAGAGAAAATTGTAAGGTTTCAAGGAGTGATTTTTACACCAGCTTTAGGTGCCTTGCAGTGTATGGCTTCTAAATTTACACACAATGAGTAGCCTAATCATGTATGGCTTTCCATTCTTCTTCAAAGAAACAATGTCTGCCCCCCCTGAATAGAATATTTATATTTGTCCTTGAATGAATGAAATGAGACAAAGAAAACAAACGACTCACAATACTGTTTTGAGTGTGTGGACGACGGCTTGCTAGGAGGAGGAACGGAAAGTTAGCAGAAGGCTAATCTGATGGAAGTGTGCTGTAGGATGTCTCTGTTATTGTACTGAGCGGCTACTACCCATGGCCCGAGGTCTCAAGGGGACCCCGGCGGTCCATTGTCTGTGTGAGAATACTTTGGTGTCGAAAATGGAGTATCTAACTCCGTTTCCAAGCCACCCCCCTTCCTGTGCAACACCCTACCAGCCCCCCCTCAAGTAATGTGCCCACAACCCCTACATTCCCGCCCCCAACATGCCGGTCAGTTTATCTGACCCCAACACACTCGGCAAAACCATCCACAGCACTGCCCCTATAAAGCCAAGTCACAGTACTCAGAGCTAATGAGACGGGACGATATTAACACGGGCCCCGGCTCAGCTGGACAGCACGTCCAATCAAACACCCTTGCCTCAACCTGCTTGCCAGATCATCCACCAATGGCACGTGACGCCATCCTGAAGACAGCGAAACGCCGCAAAGCAACACTGTCAGCGAAACACTGTCAGAGAAGAAGAAAACACAGATAGTTAGAAAAGGTGAGTATCTGTGTGGCCCAGGTGCATTCTGGGTAGAAGGATAGGACCCGCAGCTGTTTCCTGTGCAGGCTGAAGGAAGCCTGTATCTCCCTGCACCTTCTGCTTCCTGTTCCTGCCTTCCAGAGCCTTGCATTGTGTTTCTTGTGCATTCTTGAAGACACACAACCACCTTCAACCAACTTAAGATGAATGGCATTACATTAGACCCAACAACGGCATCCCTACGCCCTCTCTCCTACCTTTCTGCCTCATGTTGTACAGTTCCCTCTCATTTCAAGTAGAGACAAACGCGCTGATGCTGATCATATTGCCTGCATGAGAAGGTTCATTGGTCTACATGAAACAATCCCCCTTTCAATAACATCACAAAGCGATGCACAAATTCTTAAATCCTAAGCTCGCTCAAAATTCCAAAACTGGTGATTATTTTCTGGTATTTACCATGACGGAAACAGTGCTTTATAACATCGGGTGTCAACGTTCCTGTGAAAGCACGTTTGGCAGGAACTACTTACAGTGCTACCAGCTCGCCCTGGCTGAGTACAGTTTGGGTCACAATGGGCCTGGAGCCTATTCCAGGAATCGTCTTGGATGGGATGCAAACCCATCCCTAGGCTCGCAAAATTCAGAGATGCAAATTTTTATCTGCAGGTGGAAACCCGTGCAAACGCTGGAGGTGGGATTCAAACACATAACCCTTTATATACATAAATATTTGTCTGCTTAGATCTGTGAACCCCTGAAAAAGAAGGTAGAAGATCCCAACACTGCCGGTGTCAACAGGAAGGGGAAAGACACTGGAGACAGGGTTACAGCCTAAACAAGCCATCGGGAGGAACAGCTCAAAACCATGACTCAGATATGAACAATCGTCCCAACCTTCCTGTTCTACTTTCATGGAAAAAGAAGTTGTCTCGCGAGGTCTTACGTCGCGTAATGTTATGGATGTTTTCATAGCACAGTAAAGACATGGAAATTATTTCGAATAACACTAGATGCAAGTATGTAAACATCGGACTTCAACTGGCTCTTTCCTCTAGAGACTAGGGGCTGAAGAAAAACGCAGCAGGAATGAAGGAAGAATCCAGAAATGCGGGGAGAAATTAAGTTGGGAAATTGAACGAACAGGGGCTGAGGCTTGTCTGCAGGCGGCACATCCCGGTGCTTGTTAGAAATCCTCAGCTTATATCTATAATAAAGAGAAGGAACAGAGAAAGTAGGGTAACCTCACATCAGATGGGAGGTGACACGATCAAACACCATACTGAGAAACGGTTCAGAAGAAGTCTCCAAGTTCTGTTCGGCAGCTATGATAAATGGCGCTTGCTAAGTGACCACAAGATCAGTCCTTGGTCAGAGGTCTCGTAAGTATCTGGTTATCGCTCACTTTTTCCAGCTCAAACTGACATTTCCAGAGAAGACAGAACTCCCCAGACAAGGACCCCCTTCAGCCAGGCCGTCGTCCCCCCGCTGCCAAAGTTTCATACACTTAATGACTTCACTTCGCATATATGCATGCTGTACATTTTTCTCTTTAAAACTCTTTGTAAATCCAGCAGCCAATCAGAGCAGCAGCTTTGTCCTTCCGTCCACAAATATCTATAAAAGTATTAATGCATCTGAAGGTTCATTCACTCTGCAGCTCAAAGCAAAAAGTATAGAGAAGGGACTGTTTGCTTTCATTGCTGCGTTTAAATAGAGTTTTAGATCAGGCCTTGTCTATCGATGATGAAAACAGCAATTAAGAAAACTGAATTGTAATAAGTAGTTACGTGTTGTTGTTCAGTGTTATCGCACTATAGTGGCTAAGGATTGGTACAAAAGCTGTGTTCATATCTCAAAGCATCCTGCTTCTACTCATTTTGTTAATGCATTATTAGACATCAGCGTCGTTATCGTCATCACGCATCATTTCTACGCAGTCACAAACCGGTTTATAGTCGTGATGAAGAGTGACGAAATACAGCCCTGATGGCGGTTATAGCACTATTACAAACTACTTACAAATGCAGACAACAAGCAAATGCTCGAGATGGAAGGGGTGGGGGGAGGACAGATGCCCAGGATTTCTCCCGGGTGGGG
>JAODUD010000048.1:5414268-5427166 GCA_026784285.1 Stomatorhinus walkeri | reverse complement strand
GTGGGGGGGTGGGGGGGGGCAAGGGGTCTTCAACATATTCACCAGAGTTGCTACAGATGGGTAGTAACAAATTCTCTCAATATATAGCGAGTGGTGCCTTGACATGGACAATGGGACATCTTGATTACCGCTTGCTCTGAATCTGTCTCTCTCTCGACCACGTTCAGGGTCTCATCATCAGGGCTGCCGCTGCCGAAGCACAGCCCATAGATCAGAGCCTGGAGTTACAGTCACTAGTCCGGATGCTTCTGGGGCGGGTGGCGGGGGGGGGGCTTGGTAACCGAGGCCATAAGTCTGTCTCCTTCGTACTCCACACACATACTCACAAGGATCTGGACGGTGTGAGATTGTGATTCTCTGATTTATCATATCTGTGTTTCCATGGGGGATAAAAACGTTTTTTTATTTAAAGCAGTCATCATACTGCATTAAAGATACCTTCAAAATGCAGTTCAAAGCATCTTTAATTTTTATAATGCATTATGAAGGTATCTACAGTGTATTATGAATGAGAGCTTCATAGAGCATTCATAATGCTTAATAAACAGGGCTATATAATGTGTTATGCCTTTTAATAAACAATTATAGCCCTGTTTATAATGCCTTATGAATGCATCATAATGCATTATGAAGGTATCTATAATGCACTATGATAACTGCTTTAAGTAGACTGTTACCAAATCTTGTATCAATAACTCAACCGACTCACTACCAGCTGACGCCATGTTATTGCATTTCATTCACCTGAGTATTATTTAGGGTTGCATTTGGCCACATGAATCTTTTGTCAAGTTACAGATATCGCAATATGTGTGGAGTCCATAAATCAATATATCATCCAGCATCTTCAGTCCAGGTCGCTCACTAAATCACCCTAACCTCATCCTTGCCGACGATCCACATCAAGATTGAGAGCGCATGCTGACAGTTAGGATTACTAAGGGTCCAGTGAGAGAAGATGATTATGAATCAGAATGCAGACCTCTGGATCCTTGAGTGGAACTATTTAAGCCTTCTGTTAGTATCTCTGTGTGGTAGGTTCATTGTCCTGCCTAGGGAATCGTTTATGCTGTTTATAAAGAAGCAGCTTTGCTTTACTTTGAAAATGCAACAATTACTCTAGTAAGATCAATGTTCCTGTGCAAGACAAACAAACAGCGCCGGTTTATTTACATAAACACCATGAATTCTAATTTGTTCACACTCTGGGTCAATATTTCAGGTGATCATTCAGGGATTTCCTTTATGTTGCTAATTTTGCTGAATCATTCAATCCGTCTTATAGCCTAACCCTTAACCACATTTTCCTCAAGACATAAAATCAATGGTGGTCAAATCTGAAATATTTTATGGGCCAAATTCCCCTCTGAATCTTCCAAATTAGCCTGCTTGTGCAGCGGGGATGGGCTTCTCCAATTTAATGACTTTGTTATGGAACATTTCCACCGCCTCACGTGATGCTAATGAGGATAGCGTCAGCCCTTAAAGCACTGCCCTTTTAATTGCCTATGCAGTATCAAGAAACTCATTCGGTTTTCAAACTCACATTTCAGCCCAGTCAGGATATAGTCAGGATATAGCAAATAAACTAAATTTGGAGCTATAAACTTCCCTAACTACTTATATAATACTGGGCGAAGCAGGCCTGGAATGTTTCCCAGAATGCATTGGGCACAAGACGTAAGCTGCATCCGAATTCAGGGGGCGCATCCTTTGAAGAACACAGTCTACAAGTGTAGCCCTTGTAGGTTGTATTCTTTGAAAGGCAAATGGAAAGTGTCACCAAATGAGACTTTCCTATTTGTGTCACCAGCTGTTCCCGCCCTTATCCTCGAGTCTCAAAGCGCCGCTCCTATTTTCTAGCTGGGACACACCCATTTTACCCCCTCGCAATGCATCTTGGGATAAGTTGGGCTGTGAAGAATTAACCAGGTGGATCCTTCATGATGCATTTCCAGGCTGTATTTGAAGGAGCTTTTGAAACGGGGCAGCCTTGTCTCACCACTGTGACACACTTGCTCTTCAGATGCAGCCTCAGAAGGATGCAGCCCCTGAATTTAGACACAGCCACAGACACTCTGGATCTGATACCAAGCCATTACAGATCACACATCTGATTGGCTGCTTGGACCCGCCACCTCTAGTTGCTTGGACCCACCTCCTCTGCAATCTGATTGGTTATCTCTCTGAACCAATCATTTTTCATCCTGCCCTCAGAACATTTTTGATTTTAGTAAAAACCCCATGAGTGGAATGACACCCGCAAGTTGCTGGGCCAGGTAGACTGAAGGAGGCGTGGCGATGGTCATGTGATGATGCGGACACAGCATACAAAGCACATGTCTGATAGTCTGGTTCATTTTATAGTTTCCAACACAGATCTGTGCTCCTCACCTCTGAGGTACATCTCCTCTCCTTCCGTGAACATCATCTGGCACCGGGCACATCGCGCACAGCTGGGGTGATAGTGCTTCCCTCCGGCCTGCGAGGGAGAGCGGTGGAAGGGTGAGAGATAGACGTAGATCCAAGGTCCAAGACAGAAGAAGACGGAGCACGGTGTAGGATGCAGGGCTTTCCGCCAAAATGTAGAATCCTGCAACCAAACCATGTTCTGGGCAGGTGTGCGGACCCCACCGCTGAAGTCAACCAATTTCATCTACGATCCCGTCTATGAACACCTTCAATTAGCTTTAGTGCTACTGTAGCATAAAGGTCAAATTGGCCCTGGATGAAGGATGCACTTTCATGCAACAGACAGGGAAGCATACTGTCAACTCCCTGGGGAGAGAGCATGACTCAACAGAGAAAGCGTGATTCGATATCTGGCCCACGTCCGAGCCATGAGTCTTCGCTTGTTCTCGCTTAAACTCTGCCATTCTTAGCTACATAATACCAAAGGTTATGCATCCTGTGTTCCTGTTTGTCTCTTTTCAACTGTCCGAAGTTGATTTTTTTTAAATCGTAGCCCCATTTTTGAGTATTTAGTCTCTCTCTCTCTCTCTCTCTCTCTCTCTCTCTCTCTCAGGCCATTACTCCAATGGCCGCTTCCCGGAGACGTTCCGGCATATTCCCACCGCAGCGTGGGGTGCAGGCGCATATAGCTTATGTGCAGTCAGCAGAACCCTGACACTTGCGAAGGACGTCCTGGCGTCTGCCGGCGCACATCTCCGAACACCGGTTCATTCTGTGTTTTCCTGGCTAAGCGGCACCTCACATGCCGCACGCCCAAAACTAACTCCCAAGATACAATCTCCAATAGCTTTAATTTTATCTTAGCTGCCAGTTCCGAAAAGTCTGTTAATTGAATTAAAGGGGACATTAAATCCTGCCTCAAACCTGTAAAGGTCTATATATATATATATATATATATATCTTGTCTATAATCTTAACTTCAAAACAAGCACAAGGATGGCTTCACAATGCTGACTGAGCCAATAACAACAGCCAATAGATGATTACGATCTGAGTGGGTACCAATAAAATTCCGAATCTCCATGGCAACCACAGAAGGATGTCAAGAAAAGTTTTTTTTTTACAGTAAAACAAAGCAAAACAAACAGAATTTAACATTTTGTGTAGATATACTATAAAATCCAGAAGTCAAATTCTGGACATCCCGTCAGTCTGGGTCACGTTTGCCACAGTCAAGTGGGAGATGAAAAAGCAGCGGGGTGGGTCACATCTCCATTCACGGTAGGGTATGTGGTCTCGGGATCACCTCGAGCACTCGTCCGCTGATATATCTGCTGCAGCTGCTGCATTTGATTCCAAACTGCGCGTGGTAATCCGCCTCGCAGTACGGAATGCCGTCCCTGAACCAGGAAGCATGGGGAAGAAAAAACACAGAAATCACACTCCAGCCATCTTCACAGTCGGAAAACTATGAAAGAGAAGCGGTCAGACGGCATGCGACACTTTAGGCGCATAATGGCTGCGGGGCGACTGCGCAGCTGCACGTACTTGCTGATGTACTCCCCGGTAAGCACGACCCCGCAGGCCCGGCACTTGAAGCAGCTGACGTGCCACTGCTTCTCCAAGGCCAGCAGAGACTGTCCCTGCTTGATCTCCTCCTTACAGCCGGCGCAATCTAGAAAGCGTGAGGAAGGGCGGTTACATGAGGCGTCTTGACCTCAATTTGGGGGGGGGGCGTTGAGGGGTGCTGCAGATTTACAGAGGTAGATACCTAATACCTGTAGCGCTGTTTGCGCACACAGTAAGATCATTTTTTAAATTCGGTTTGTATTCAGCTGTGTGACCTCCCAAGACTGCCCTATTGATCTAGAATGAGGGAGGTCTTCATCATGTCATCATCTCTGCTGTGCAGTCTTCTCTTTTGGAACACATTGATTTTAGGGGTTGCTTGCTGCACTTATATTGTGGTTTTGCCAGCAATAGACACCTGAGGTTTGAAACGTTATATCTTTGCACCATCAATTCCCAATCCGCTGTTGGTGCCATTAGTCATCTGCTGAATCGGCCACCTGCAGGGGGGTGGGGTGGGGTGGGGGGAGTAGGTCACCGCATTTCATTTGTCGGCTTACAGGGACATTATCATATATAGGAAAAATAAATTTGATTCCGCTGTGAAAGCTGTGGTCGCCACCTTTGACTTTTATTTAAGTGTCTCAAAGCTCAAAGTTTGCTCGAGTGATGTGGGTTAATGTACATTGTGCTGAAGGTACCTCTAAAAATGTACCCCCCAGAACAGTCCATTGATTTATTTCTGTACAGTAGTAATAAAAGAACCCCCCCTCCAACCATCATATGTGAGGAACTGCTGCCAGAAATCACTCTGTAACAACTGGGGGCTGACCCTGAATCTGGAGCCCAGCCAATGTCTTTCTGGTGGCCACCATATAATTTTACGGTTTCAATAAACAAACAAACTGCCTTCTGAGCCATGGGGGAGAAAGAAAAATGCACAACGCTACAGATGGACTGGAAAAAAGATTCGTTTTCTGTTTGGCGGATTCACACTAGGACACACCTACTCACACAAGCTGATGAGCTATTTAAAGCTCTCATTGACATATTCTGACCTATAATTTACTACCTCATATACGAATAAAGACTGAAGGTATAAAGTATAAACTGAATAACAAATTACCCCATATTTGAGAGGGGGTCCTGTTTTCAAAGGTGAATTTATAAGCACCATTTGGAGATACAGGCCAATTAATATAAAGCTAGGTATAATTTCAGCACCTCATCAAGACATTTCATCATCCTACAATCATTCTAAATGACAGGGGCAATTATGCCTTTGGTTAATTAGTTCTGCATGGGAAATTACACCGGCTTCTCACAAAACTGATTAGTCCACGAGAGCCGGAAACTTCAGGAACGGAATCTTTCCTGCGGACTGACAATCAAGCACCTACAGACAGAAGAGAACCGCTGATGTCAGGGAGCGTTACTCAATCAGCAATGCATTCTGGGAATACTGTACGGAGTGTTGCGAGTGATTCATGTGATGCGTCATCGACCTAAAAGAGATTAACAGTACGTCAGAGTAGGACTATTGATCTTTGGGACTGTTTAACTGAGTGGACTAGAAGATGCCGAGGAGAAAGATGTCTGGAAACTGTAAATTGTATAAAGTGAAATTGTGTAAAATGATCCCTGGCCATGTGACAATGATGAATTCCATGCATCTGAGGAGATAATTGATCCTGAGGTACTGGGTAATGAACCAGTACGTCGTTTAAAACTTGCTGCAGTCTGGTATATAGATACGTAGCCTGGAATCCATCCATCCATCTGCGTTCTATAGCTGCTTTATCCGGCACACAGTTGCGGTGACCCTGGAGCGTGGCATGGGACACCAGTCAAACACAGGGCACACGCTCACACCCGATTTAGAGGCACTGGTTCACCTAACTAACCTTGGACTGCAGGAGGAACCTGGAGAACCTGGATGAATCCCTCAAGGGGGCGGAGCTCAACACACAGTGCTGAGCTGAGGAAAGGGATGAAACCCCAACCAGCCTCAGTGGGAGGAGACCACTTCACTACCCTACTGGCCTCAAATCACTTCACCTCTGATAGTTCTGCTTCTGAGTCTTACTTGGTCATCTGATAAGGGTAAATCTGGAGATGGAACCTCAGAAAGCACCTATGGAGAACCCCCCCCCCCCCCTCACCGAGGCCCAGAGGGAGGAATACGTACAGCTGGGCCCGTGGATCTTAACGGGCTCATTGATGAGCGTCTGGGAGCACTGCTGACAAATGCACAGCTTCCCGTTAAAGGTGACCCGGTCCCCGATGGGAAAGGGTTTCCTGAAACGACAAAGACAGACCAGCGGGTTACGAGGATGAACCCCCAGGAAACGAGCTACGAGGATGAACCCCCAGGAAACGCGCCTCGGACAGGTACTGAGACGATAAGTTCATTAAAAGCCGCAGTTAAGCGGCCTGCTTACGCTATTATTGTGTCTGAGCTACTGACTATGGCAGGAACACATTCTGGGTAAGGATTCCATCAAAGGTCAAAGGTCGACATTCCATCAGAGCGGTACGGAAAGCGACTACCCAACACATACAAGAGATAAGAATGAAAATCAGCTCTCATAGCAGTATCTATACCTTAGAACAGGGGTCTCCAACTCCGGTCCTGGAAAGCTACTATCCAGTAGGTTTTCTGTTCCACTTAGCTTCTGATGAGTCACACCTGTTCCTGGTATTTACCTGAGAACAGGTGTGGCTTATAAGAAGCCAGGTAGGATTGAAAACCAACTGGACGGTAGCTGTCCAGGACCAGGGTTGGAGACGCCTGCCTTAGAAAGTAGCCAGCCCTGATGAGACACCAACAATGGATAGGGCATCAATGTAGCGTCCCTCTTACAAAGGTGGAAAGTTCAGGTCCACAAAGTGCAAATCCAGACCAAGGTTTTGTTTCAACCAACCAGTTTAATATAAAGAGTCACAGTCACAGAGTGCTCAACTGATTGGCTGAAACAAAACTGTGGTCTGGATTTGTACTTTCTGGACCCGAACTTTCCACCCCCGTCAGTATCTAAACAGCGTCTGATTTTCCTTTAGGAAACATCCTGCACCTGCAAGAAAAAATCAATGACAACCAAACAGTTTGCTGAATTATGCCCATACTGAGCTAATTTAATAGCGCCTTTTAAAGATTAAAAAAATCTCTTCCAGCTGCCTAATTAGTCATGCTTTTAAGGAACTGGAGAACTATCAGTTCCCCGGAAGATCTTCACATAATTATGCTTTATAAACTGGCAGCAACCCGTCGTGTCTCTGCTGCCAACATGCTGCGACTGCCAAAGGCAAGTGCGGCACGACGGATGGTGCCACGGCCAGCTGCCACACTCAGAGAACAAACACAGAGTGCCACGTGCGGAAGGCCGACCTGAGAGTCTGCGGACGGCAGCCGAATTTCCGCAGATGGACAAGTACCAAATTAGTATCTAAAAACCCGCATGCGTTAAACGTCCCAATGAGAGATGATGCACCGTTCATTCTTCTCCATCTTGGGGAGATGTATAGAAAGATTCTCCTCATACCAGGAAGCATAAGGGGTAGGATTCCTTGGGAAGGATGTCAATCCAGGGCACGACATACACTCACACCCTACAGGCAATTCAAGGCAGCCAGATCACCTGACTGCATATTCGTGGACCATGGAAGGAAATGTATGTGGACACAGGGAGAACATGCAAGCTCCACACGCAGAAATGGCGGCTGGAGACACGGCCACAAACCTGCCAGGTCACAGTTTAACTTACTGAGCCACTACCCCAAATAAAAACAGGCGTTATATAAGAACTCACTGGAATTTGTTGGTTGGATGGAAAAGGGAACCTCATGAGCAATTACACAATCACAATGGATCTGAGGAGTAAAAATGGCAGAAGATGGACAACTGGAGCTTTGAGGTGTTAGGTTACTAGGTTACTGGGAGGCAAGGCTAGCAGAGAACTCCAATGTGTATGAATCATAGTGAACGGGAGACAGGTGGAACTAATCAATAAGCACAGTGAAGGTCACATGACTCTCCCATTATGGACCACCTACTCAGTCATAAAATAAAAATACAATTAAATTCAATTTTGTGTAAACATTATGTAGATAAAAAGATGGAACTAAAAGTCAGATTTTATGAGTTTCAGATTCAAAAACAACCCTCTGCTGTAACGTCAAAACAATTTCCCCTCGTGATGGTCACTGGCAAACTCATCCTGGGCCCAGGGTCAAACTCTGACCCAAAGCTGTGATGTGCATGAAACCACAAGGCAGTGGAGATCATTTTTCCAAGCGGAGACCAGGGCATGGAGCTTGTTTTGTGCCTTTTGTGATATCAAACGATAAAAAGTTGAAACAAAAAATTGTAGGGAGCCAGGAAAGACCTCCCTCCGTGTCTGTTGTGTGGCCTGGAATAGACCCCACCTCCAGAAAACCCCAGGGTCGAACCCGGGGGCCCTGCTCAGCCACATTAGACAGAACTCCAGCACCAAGCAGCCTAGCAGCCTTTCCACTGTGCTCTTGACAACAGTTTATGTATCTTGCATCTGCCCGGTAAATCACACTCGTTTGCTAAGTAGGCAGCGTTGATTTATCCCTGCTGCAGCCAAGGCTTAAACTTCAGCTGCTCTGCACCTTATACAACCAGACGCCAGGCGGTAAAAGAACACGCCGCCCGACGAACTTCATCTGAATACAGAACAAGCCACCTGCTCGGCTGAGTAACCGACTGCAAGCCAATGGTGCCGTGTTCACAGTCCAAATGCTAGGAGGCGCTCAAGTCCCAGTACGACACATAAGTCTGTTAACAAAGTGCTCAGATGGGGAGGGGGTGTTCTTCAGATTGAAATACCCTGACCTGAACTGACACAGCCACTAATTTGTAAATCCTGCCATAAAAACTCATTCAATAATGTAATATGGCTCTGTTAACGCCAGACTGGTGCCACAGGTCAAAGGTCATGATAAATCAGCCGCATGGACTGAGATGGGGACTTAGATGCACTGATATTACACAGACAGTTTTGGAAATTGAGTTTTATCACTCTGACAAGCCTGAGAGGATGTAAGACTGGTGTTTGGAAATGTGATTTTACCAGTAAAATATACCCTACAGTGCCCACTCATACAAAACCTCCACTAAACTAAAATGATGTTGTTCCTTTAAAGCAGGGTTCTCCAACTCCGGTCCTGGAGTGCTACTCTCCAGGTTTTCCATCCTACCTGGTGACTGATGAGCCACAGCTGCTCCTGGTATTTACCTGAGAGCAGGTGTCGCTCGTCAGAAGCCAGGTATGATAGAAAAAATGCTGAGGTTCACCCTTCGACATCCACAAGAAAGCAAGCGGTCTTTCTATGACCACAGACTTCCTCCAAATGCAGACGTCTGGGTTTGGGTCAGGACTCCCAGCTCCGTCTGTCTGCATGCGGACGTCATCATCTCCGCCCACCCGGACTTGTTCAAGGCAGCCCCGCCATCTTTGGCTTGCGCTATCAGTGAATGCATGTTCCTGTGTCCTGTGGCACCCCCCCCAGCACAGCTACTGGGCCAGCTTCCAGCTTCCAAAACACGCTCTCCTGCCGACAGGTAACTGGTAACAGTGGGCAGTGGCTGGTGGTGGGTGGTCAGGAGAGAAGGAAGGAGGTGGAGAGGAGTAGAGCGGTGCACATACGGCTAAGTGTATCTGTGGACGCATTACGTAACAGAGGCTCTGGGACTGGCCTCTGCACCCAAAAACAGGAAGGCGAAACCGGCAATTATCATATCTTACTGTACCCTGAAGCAAACATGGACGACCTAGTTTAAATAAATGTTACTCCACACATTCCTAATTTTAAAACCTCCCCACTGTGTTTCCTTCCTGAAGGACTGACCAGCCACCGTTTATTTTAACCTACTTTCAGGGCAGGAACGACTCAGATCCAAATATACATTTGAACTACGGCCCATAGCACTGACATATTAGTATTGGTGAAGCATTAGTGAAGCAGGTGATTAAGGGAAGATACTGAGGGGAGTAGGCAAGAGTAGGCCAGGACCGATGCAGAGATTACGTAAGACGTTAATCCCAAAGGGCTACGCAAAGTGGACATTACTTGTGCTCGATCATCTTCATCCACTTATTGTATTTTTCCTGTTATCGATCCTTAAATGCCTGTTTATTCATACTGCACGGGGTCTGCTTGTTCCGTACGCAGTCCTACCGCGTAGTATCAACGCAGTCTAACGGGGTGTCGTGCAGGAGATTACGAGGCCGATAACCACTGACACGCAGCAGCCTTTCAGTACTTTTAATCTGTTCGTAATGATAAGACGTCACGTGGCCCTTCCATTTATAGGCGTGTCATGTGATCATCTCAAGCTGAAATGGGTTCTGGTGGGTCTAAACAGTGGGTCTAAACAGGGGAGGGGGGGTCAGACAGTTGTCCTGTAATGGGGTCAGATCTATTTTGTCATCATTAAGCAGCAAAAGACAATTTTGAAAACCATGCAATACTTTGCAGTTATAAATATGTAACTCGCTCTGATTTCTTGCAAAATACCTTCATTCCACAAGCTTGATTATTTTGTTTTTGTCGTTGACTTCACTTTTCACCAGCTGAAAAACATGAGGGAAATCAGGGAGGCACTGCCCCCCCCCCAGAACTGCCCCTGGGTGTAAGGAGCATCAAATATTAAAAGATATTTATTGTGTATCAAAGCTGCGTCCTTGGCTGGCCTGATTCCCTCAGACCACGGACGTTCTCAGGAATAATCCCCACATGAGCCTGCAAACAGCACGATGTCCCCACCCACCCCGGAGACCGCAGACTCCCCCTGTCACACGACTGCACTTATTACAGCGATTACTGACTGCTTGTGACAGCTCATCGGAAATCTCCACTGAGAGTATAAATAAAATACCATCAACAATCATAGGTAACACTTTACTTGACAGGGCACAAATAATGTAGTATTATAATATTACTTGCAAATCAAGTCTTAGTTACATACTGATCTCATGTTTGTTCATCATTAATGAATCATGACATATCTTTCATCTCAAGTAGCAACCATGTTGCTTAGTTAGTTGTTCATGATTTGTACTTCATTAGTAGCTGAGTTACTATTGAGTATTTTTGCTGGCTCAAGTGAAGTGTTGCGCAGTAATAATGCTGCAATACTCCCCAACACGGTGGTGATGGATGTCGTACCACTGATGACCTGAATCCTAACACCGTATAAAGAGCTTGTCTGATAACATGAGGTATATTATACCTGATTTGCATGAAGGAAAATTCACAGGCTGTCTCACGCGTAATAAGTGCCGATATATACGTCTTATGGTGATGTTCACCGACCCGTCTAGCCTTCATGCTAAAAAAGGCATTCTTTACTTATCGGGCTCTTCAGTGAGGACCAGTCAGAGCAGATGAGAGTGGAGAAGCAGACCAACATCAGAAAAGAAGGCAGATTATACACCTTCTCATCATTCTCCAGTACAGATTGTTAGGAGATGTGTGGGATGCAGAAGGACTCTTCAGAAACACTGTGAGCATGTCTACTATAAGGATTGCTGACCAGACAACATGGATATGTAGCAAAAAAGGCCAAATATAAACTGTAAAGAGAGCTGAAAATGAATCATATAAATGATCTCAGTCATCTGACTTTCTGGCCCAAAACAGCCAGGCCCCCCCCCCGTCTGCCCCTTACACCAGAAAGTGATGCGAGGTCCCAGTTCCCCTTCCGAACTGGCAGAGCATCTCCATAACAATGGCTGATATCTTTTAAATGTATCGGCCGCATTTAAGATGCTTTTTCCTGCGGCGCTGCTCTTTCGTAAAGGAGGCGCAAGAGGAGGAACCATCACCATTCACGGGAGGCATGTGAGCGTAGGACGGCGCGTCATGCGGTTAATAACGGGAATAAAGACAAGCACCATTATGACAATGTCCCACCGGGGGGGGGGGGGGGGTATGCAGGGCAGCATTTATGCCCGCGCCCCCAGGTACAGGGGTTAATGTAAAAGAGGAGTGGCAAGCTGGAAGAGAACTCAATATGTGCTAAATGCTGGGTTAGCGAAGGCTAATCCTCTAAACACAGCTGTGCCGGAGTAACAAACCATTTTTGAAACCATTTTTTTGGAACGATAATCAGACTATTGATGTAGCTGTGCTGTTGCACGTAATTTTGTGCCTCAGCTAATCCCGTGCAAGAAGTGGAGGGTGTGAAAGGTGAAAGGTCAATGGAGGTGTACCTGCAGGCGCTGCAGACAAAGCAGGCGGGATGGTAGGCACGTCCGAGCGCGGACACCACCTCGCCGGTAATGAAGTCACCGCAGCTGTCGCACTTGGTGCCGTAGAGGCGCTGGTAGTCCACTGTGCAGATGTACTCGCCGTTCTTCTGGAAGAACCCAGAGCGGGCCAGGTCGCAGCTGCAAACTGCAGGAACAGCGCATACAGAAGGGGGCTTAGAGGATAGAATTACCAGAAAAAGAGGAGGAGGTGGTGCTGGGCGCGCCAGTCACCCTGTCCATGACGAGCGGCTGGGATATGGCTTCATGCAACATTTGTGCTAACACTTTCTGAATGCTATGTCTATGAGAATCTATGAACACGTTCATAACACGTTATAATGCAATCATAAAGCATTATAAACATGGATATAAATATTTATAAAAAGGCATAACAGATTACAGCCATGTTTATTATGTTTTATGGATGCTCTAGGAAGCACTCATCTATAATGCACTATAGATACCTTCATAATGCAGCACAAAGCATCCTTAGTGCTTATACTGACCATTATAATGCACTATAGATACCTTCATAATGCAGCACAAAGCATCCTTAGTGCCTATACTGACCATTATAATGCATTATAGATACCTTCATAATGCAGCACAAAGCATCCTTAATGCTTATACTGACCATT
>JAODUD010000048.1:5394147-5405789 GCA_026784285.1 Stomatorhinus walkeri | reverse complement strand
GTCCACGAGCACCTGGCCGGACCATCTGCGGGGATGACGTTCATTAAGTCATGAGTTCTCAGGACACCCTAGAAGCT
The DNA here is from genome assembly GCA_026784285.1 of Stomatorhinus walkeri. Classification (NCBI taxonomy): domain Eukaryota; kingdom Metazoa; phylum Chordata; class Actinopteri; order Osteoglossiformes; family Mormyridae; genus Stomatorhinus; species Stomatorhinus walkeri. The sequence continues at coordinate 5,405,712 of JAODUD010000048.1, read as the reverse complement.
AGGCTGGCTGTCGCCAGCCACATTCCGCCACCCGCAGGCTCACGGGGCATGCTTACACCTGTTGCCCTTTGTGACCCCGTGCAGAAGCCGCACCCCCCCCCCCCCACCCACCTCCCACGATACACGCGAGTGAAAATTCATTATCACCTTTCTCATTGTCTTCAACACTAGAAAAACAAAGGCGGGATTGGTCCCTACGTAACAGGGAATCAGCGGGACGGCACACGGTGGTCCAATCATTTCACGCCGTCGCTGGGGATCTTCAAGGAACAGACTTTGCCCTGTAGTGATGCGTAAAACGGCTGGATTGTGCACGGCAAAGTTATACGATTGCAGCCCTGCTAGCTATTGTCAGCATTTTAGGAGACTAGTAACTGCAAACCATGAGGACGATTCTGTGAGGAATCCAGTGCAAAGCAAACCTAGCGTGATTGTTCTTTTCTTGTACAATATGTAGACAGAAACTACAGCCTTGGCTTTCCCTACTTCTCCCTTTCGGTGTCTATTGCTATCTCGTTCTTTCTTTAAAGACTTAAGGAGAATGTTAAAAAATACATTTAAGCAGCTGTTATTTCAGAAAGAAAAGTGTCACATTAGCAAATAATCCGCATTCTTCAGAATGCAGCTGTTGTGCAGAGAAACTGCTGATTTGTGCAGAAAAAAAAAAAACACGGAGAAATGACTGAGCTCCAGCCAGGATCTTTCCGGAATATAAAATGTTTTTCATGTCTGACAGCGATATGTGTGGCCTAGGGGGCTGGTTTAGGAGCTGTTAGTTAGAGAAAATAAACCTGTCCCGTCACATCTCAGCTTCATTTGTGGGATTAATATGGAAAGTGGCAATCCGGAAGAGTTATGTGCATGACAGCCAATTAGAACGCAGAGATAATTAAATATCGCTTCTACAAATATATCTCGCTATGTAAACATTGGACGTTGATGCCAGTGCAAAACCAAACACAGGGAGTGCCCAAAAGTACGAACCAGAGTAAAATCTGTGATTAGACGAGACTTCTAAACCATTTACCGTAATGCATGAAGAAAAAATGGCTTCTGACTTAGCAGATTTGCCCACATTCTCTAAAGCTGTTTAAGAACCACTTATGGACAGCACTTTTCACATTTTTCCACAGACTATCAATTAAATTCAAATGATGACTTCGACAAAGCCCCTCAAGGACACAGACCCACTTATCCTGAAGCCACAGACTTCGGTAACAATTTCCTTTGGATCATTGACACACATTCTAGCATTTTCAATTGGCAAAATCTTACTATCAGTTAACAAACCAGAAAAATGCCCACAATTCACAACCTGAATATTCCCCCAGCAGGGTGGATCAGTATATGACCTCTTGCCACTTAGAAGATGGCTTGAACCAAAGCAACAGTAATATCATGTATTTTTAAATTGCATCTTGCCTTTTGATAATTCTCTTTTTAGTGCAGAGCACTTTTTTGAGCAATGTTAATGTTGACCATGCTGTATCTTAGCTGATATCACAAATTTATAATAAAATAATATGGATTTCAGACAAAGGGGTCTTCTGCCATTTGATCCACAGTGACACATATCATCAATATGGCTCCTAGTGGACACCCTGATGGTATAGAGGCATATGTCGAAGGTATTCCTACTGGCAACCTGAGGAAGAAGCAGACAGCCAATCAGAGAAATGTCCAAAACACCTTAACACCTTCGATCTGAAACAGAGGACCCTGGAAATATATGAGAGGTGGGTCATTGGTCACAGTGTCCCCTCACTGCAAACCTACTTTAAACCGTTAATGATTGCTTAGAGGTACATAGGGGGTGGGACTCTGACTTGACCCCTCCCCAAGACGTCGATGCCTTTCCCAGGTAAAGGAGAAAATACAACAACATTAAACCATTTCCCCCACATTTATTCAAAACCACTGGACAGAGGTGGGTAGTTCAGGTCCAGAGATAAAAGTCCAGATCAAGATTTTGTTTTCATCATAAAGAGTCACAGTCACAGAGACTCAACTGGTTGGTTGAAACAAAATCCTGGTCTGGACTTTTACTCTCTGGACCTGAACTACCCAATTCTGCATTTGGACCAGTCAATCTGAGGCTGTTAGCGTCACTGCGTTACATTCTCAGCTCTGCTCATCGGATATCACGGTGCATGGGAAACTGTGTGCTGCAGTCTGGGCAGAGAGAAAGCGGCGCCAAAGTTTTAAGTGATGGATACCTCTACTGAAAATAATTTCCGAGTGGAAGGAGGGAATAGGAAGCGACTAATGTTTGATTTAGAGCTGAATGAAAGTGCATCTGGAGGCAAAGGAGATGCCTGCAATATAAAAGGCTGGCTGGGACCTCACACATATTCATTGCCCTTCCACTGTTGGATAGATTACTTCCACCTTGCATTGCCAGTCACCCCCTCACCCCCACCAAAACAACACTTCGCTCTTGCTTCATTTACACCCATTGTGTTAACATTAAAAACTGCCGAAGAGTAAAGTGAATGCATTACTGGCCATGTGAGATACGGTGATTGGGCTTAGACTCCCCTCTCTCCCTGGAATACTGCTTCGTGTCGTTGGAGGCATTCCAAGGACATTTGTGTGAACTTCTGAAATCAATATAAACTGGAAAAATGCTCTCCTGAAACCAGAGAAAGCACTGACAAAAGGCTGCGTGTTATTCCACAACATTTAGCTGTCGTCGGCGTGAAAAGCACACGAATGAATGGGGAGTGATTCATTCAGTAGACAATTTAAGACAATGAAGATTTTTAAATCTGCTTTTGTATCCTTGAAAGTAATGAGAACGCGACTGATCTCGCAAATGACAAAACCAGCTACTATCTTAAGTGAAGGCACACAGGTTTCACAATTAACATTTTTATTATTACCGGTGTGGGATTAAGATAAATTTCACAATATTATCGTAACCAATGAGCACAAAAACATACGACATAAACACCACTGCATTATGAGTTTTATGTCTTTTCTGGGATAGCAGCTCTGCCACTCTGCGAATTACTGACTATCCCATTGTTTTCTTGATGAGTGAGCATTATGGTAACGCAATGGCCCGTTAACAAAAGCGAAAGGTGTGATTCCTCGCTACTGGTAGCTAAAGGAGGTTGACAAAACTCTGGCGGTTAAAGTGTTAAAACAAAGGGCTAAAGAATAAAAACTCTTTGCAGTGACACACAAGCACTAATTTATCTATATCTAGTTTTTTATTTTCATAAACTATACAGAATACATTCAAAATAGCTGCAAGGTTAAAAATATTCATTTATAGAAAGAGGAGGAGGTTTGGGTTCCATAGCTGAAGCCGGATCAGATCAGAATACAACAAACCTTCCTTTCATTTTCTCCTCATCATTTCATCATTCATTTGCATGGACTTTTCCAATTCATAGTCATGCCCTTTGGAGTACATAGTGGCACTGTTTGATTGTAACTACTAATGGACTGTGGCCTGCAAGATAGACAGCTCAATGCATGCTGGAATTCTTGCATGACTTAGTTATATAATGTACTTTCCATCCACAACACACCAGGTAGAAACAAGAACAACAACAATCTTAGAGCTTAATTCTTAACCATCAAAGGCAATAATGTATTAATAAAAGAGAAAGACATTTAGCCAGAAGTGCATAAGACAGACAACAAATAAAATTTTACTTCCCTGGATATTACCCGTGGGGTCTGCATGTGGTGTAACACTATCATGGAATTCATTGTAGAAATTACTAGATGGTATGTGAGTCTTCAGCAATATAAATTTGGCTTCTTTTTAGCACTGTGTAAGACCTTTTTATTGGCTATCTGTTGCATGTCCTAAACAATATTATTTCTGGAGTGGAAGAACATAATTAGAAAATGCTCTGTTTTGATATCCAGCTTACAGCACATTTAAAAACAAATGTACTGTTATTTGTAATATAAATAATTATCTGTGTTTACCATTTAACACGTCTGTTCTTTTTGTTTTTGTAGCTATCTGGAACAATTATAACATAAAACTATTAGAAGCATAAAATTATTACATTTCCCTTTTATTTCACCATTTGTTCTCTACGTCTGTCAGGATTGAGCTGTTTGTGTGTATGGTGGCAGGACATAATCAGATAGAAGGCAACTGGCCTGGTTTTAGCATGTCTGAGCAATAAAGTGCATCCAAGCTACCATTTTTACTCAGTTATCTTTACAAAATGGCGTGGGTTTCGTTTTTGCTAGTGCGGTCTTACAGCAGTGGTTCTGTGTAGATATTTTTGTGATATTTGTTTATGTGCAGGCGGGACAGGATTCCAAAAAAGAAAATCTCCGAATGCATCACTGTCGCTATACACCCCCACAAAAATCTGTGTGGAGACTTCATACCCTCTCTTTGTACTCGCAAGAAGGTCCTTCGGGTGATGCCATTTCTGTCGACTATCCAAAAATCAGGCCTTCCGGGCAAATCAACGAGTAAAAAAAAAAATCTGGAAATTTCGAATCCCTGCGTTAACACCCAGAGACCAGCATTCTGCCCAATGTACTCTGATGCATATACCAAATGCATCCTGCCGCTGGGGCTGGATTACACTGAGCATGTTTGGATTAGCAGGAATAGATCAGTGGACGTTTATTGTTCAAACGTCATGATGATGTCATGTTCAAGCATGAAAGAAAACCATTGTAAAATTGTTATCTCAAAGCCCCCCTGCAGAGCGAAAGCGTAATGCAGAGAGCGGCCGCCTTTCTGAACGCTACGTCTGAGCAGATGAACCGATTTCGGTTTATTACGCTGATTATTGGATTTGTGTCTTTCTGTCCATTCAGGATGTGTATCTGAGCACAAAGACGCAGAATGTTTCAGAATGAAATTGCTTTTGCATTCGTTCTGGACGTTAGCCTGAGCCTGTGGCTCGCTATAAAAGGGTGTGACTCTTTACTCGAACCTCTTTCCCTGATGTTTTTCAGGCAGAATCACATGCCATGTGGCCCAGCATCGACACACAGGTACAGGGGCACATGAAACCCATCTGAAAGAGCGGGACCGACACTGAGAATTCATTTGATCTGTTTCCATTGTTTAACCTTGAACCCTGACACTTGAATTAGCCACGGTTAGGTACCTTCAGGGATTTTATTGTAGTAAAGCAGCCCCCCATCCTGAGGTATAGGCTCAAACTGACACCCAGGGAGTTCTGCTAAAAAGGGCCTCAACTAAATTTGCTTAATTAAATTTAAACATAGAGTTGCCACTTCGTGCGGGACTTCAAAGGATCGTCCCACATTAAATAAAATACCGTGCTCCATTTTAAATCAGCATGGGATGCAATTTGGCCCATGTTTTTGCATCCGGAGCCCCCCAACAATTTTTTGAACCTTTAAATCATTGAGTACTGCCGTCCCCTGGTTAGGGGGCGGAATGCTAGGGGTAGAGTTGCCTCCTGTCCTGTATATTATGAGATTGCTTCCTACTGAAAAATAAAATGCAATATGGTATTTTACATCAGATGTCTTGGCCTTGTCTCCTCTTGTTGCTTGGACCCACCTCCTTTACAATGTGATTGGTTAACTCTCTAAGCCAATCATTCCTCCTTCTGCCCTCGGAACATTTTTGTGCAAGTAAAACTCCCATGAGTCTAACCTAAGTGAACTGAAATGGAGTGTAGCAATGCAAGCCTCAAATGATCCAGTCATACAGGAGTGGTGAATTTAAGAAGTGAAAACATGTAATGATGTACACTAAAGTGTTTAAGGGCAAAAGTGGTATAATTCATGAAAATATATGGCAGGAAGAGACATGATGATAGGCAAATTCATTCGGTTCCAAAAGATTCCTGGATGCCACAGTACACAAAGTGATTCCACTGCCCTCTATTCAGTCTCTTCAGAGCTTACAAGAAGCGCTCCAATTGGCTGCCGCTCGGAGCGTGTTGCTGAGAATAGCCGACACCCCACCCAGGGAGGCTGCCCCTTCACACCGTTACCACAGCAACCACTCCTAAGAATCACCAAAACCATGTGTGCATCAGCTTTTTTAAATAACAGAAACGGGGTGGGTGGACAAACTTGACAGTCCACATTTCTGAGACAGCTGAATCCACACGCCGCTCAATTTCCCGTTACGATTTAAGCAGTAATTAGTTTGTGAAATGAAACAACTGCTGAAATGAAAAAAAAAAACAGGATTGCTTCACATAGATAGGATTAAGACCTCTCAATGACAGAGAATTTTGTGTATATAATCAATTTATCAGCTGACAGTGTTTCCAACCTTGATTTTCACACTTAATAGCACCTTACCGTGGCAGGTGAAACACTTGATGTGGAAATGGGTGTTTTGGACGCGGACCACCTCACCCCTGCAGGCCTCCTGGCAGCGGAAGCAGTGGATGACCGTGGAACCACGCCTACTTCCCATGGGGTTGTGCTGATAGGGCACTGCTGGGGACAGGAAGAGGAGTTTCACATATCTCACACCTCCATGTGTCCACGTGCAGGCGGAATATGGGATAGTTTGTGTGTTTGCATATATGTGACATTCAATCATCTACTCGACTGTACATATGATGGAACCAACTGGTGTTCATCCATCCATCCATCCATCCATCCATCCATCCATTTCCATACCACTTCTTCAGTACAGGGTCTGGGTGATTTCTGCTCAAATCCAACACAAAAAGACTTGAATAAATTACTTGAAATAAGACATTTTACTTATTGAGCTCGAGATTGACAGATGACAGTCGTTCACAACGCTCAACAGCGTTCAACAACGTTCACATACAAAACTATACAGCCACTGTGAAGTATTCAGTCTGTTTCCTGCTGTTGCTCTGTCTCAGTCATCTGACTGGCACAGTGGCTCTTTCGGAACCTCTCTTTCTCTATTTTCTGCCTTCTATTCCATTCGTCATGTTTCGGATCCAGTCCACTTGATTCTATAATCTCTGGGACTGATGAGTAGCTCATTTCTTTAATCAGACACTGGTGGTAGAGCGGAACACATAAAACTGTTGGAGTCTTTCAAGACCAGGTTTGGCGCCCACTGCTCCGAGAACACACGCAGTGGGATTTATGTCACTAGATCAGCTTCAAGGGAACAGCCCAGACCGTTATGGGCTGAGGCTGCTTTTACAGCCCAGGGTAAAGCCCCAGTGCCTGGGGGAGGTTCTTGGAATGCCAGTAATTCCACCGTTGGCTCCAAACCACAGATCAACTAGCAGTCTTGACACTAATTGCTTGCCTGGGCTGGCTGTTGAAGTATTAAAACATCAGACTCGAGTCCAAATATTGGTTGCAACATTCTGTCAGAAACAATCTTGTGTTGTTTATATGAGAGCTGGTCTTTTATCAATACAAACATTATGAAAGAAATCTAAACGAAAGAAATCTAAACGAAATAAATCTAGATGAAATTTACGCTTGAGCACCTGTGTCTCTGACATTGGCTAAGGAACTCCTAATATAAATCGAACGAACGGTTCTCTGTAACGTCAGGGGGAACAGCGATGTTTGGGAGACTCCGTCTCTCCCATCCCTGATTTTCCATAAGCAGAGCACAGTCGTGGCTCCCTCAATCGTCGGCTCTGCCACTGCCAGCCGCAACGCTTCCTGAATCGTCAGATGTGCTAGCCTGGTGCCAAGACGACACATCTGTTTGGAGATCAAACATCTGTAAGTGAATATTCCGTGGATAATCATAATACGGTCAGTGGTATCGTCTGAGTAATGCCTGGAAAGCAATAAACAAAATGTGTTATGACTGATAAAATATACAGATATGGCAAACAGAATAATAAACCTTGCTAAAAACAGAAACTTAAATGCTGTACTTTCAGTTTGTACTTCAGAGCCCATTTTCAGTAGAGTTTTTTCCCCACAACGTAGCAGTTTCTACAGTAACTGCATTTAGTAATCAGTTTCTACAGTAACTGCATTTAGTAATCAGTTTCTACAGTAACTGCATTTAGTAATCAGTTTCTACAGTAACTGCATTTAGTAATCAGTTTCCATTTGGGAGCCGATTTCCTGCTTTGTGTGCGACAGAAGAAAACACTGTCTGCTTTTTACAGACTGAGATGAATTCTGTGAAGAATTAATTACAAACGACAATCATAGTTCTGATAGGATTTTTATAAAGGTGGTAACACTTTCCACGAATGCCATGTCTAGAAGAATCTAAAAACACATTCACATTATAATGCATTCATAAAGCATTCATAAAGCATTATAAACATGGGTATAAATATTATGAAGTATATTAATCAACACTATAATGCCTTATGACTGTCAATTGAAGGTGCTGTAATGCTTCATTAATATGCTGTAATACTTCATAAATTCTTATACCAACCAATATAATGCATTATGAAGGTATTTATACTGCACTATAGATGACAGCTTTAAGTAAAGTGCCACCATAAGGGTGTCCCAACATGAAGCACCGCAGGAAGTGAAAAGCGGGGCCTTTTAATACGGCCCCCCACCCCACGTCTTTAGTCCACTACATTCTGAATTATATATTTTTAGTTCCACTTGACATTGCACAGTTGGCTGGGGTTCATTGCTGAGGCCTGCAGACTGTTATCTGAGGGATAATCTGCAGTAGTTGAACAATGTAATCCAATTAAGGCATTTAAAGATGGTTTATATGCCGAAGCGATTCTAAAATTCCTGGATTTCTTCTCAACAACAACAACAAAAAAAAAAAGGCTTCGCCCTTAAGGCTGGCTTCTACTCCTTCATAGAATCTACGCTGCTCGTAGGGCGTAGCCATTTAGCCTAAACTGTAGCCACTGTGCACATCTCCCCAGGAATGTAGCTACAGGAGTCAGGCTACAGTGTAGAGTATGTGGCTACAGATGGTGTAGATTCTATGAAGGAGTATAAATCAGCCACTGCACGCTTTCTGACAGGCTACACTCTCTACACAGGGTTGCCAGCTCTTACGCATCCGGCGTGACACTCCTGCTTTCAGATTACCACGCCCATTCAAGAAATCGTACAGAAAATCTATATTATTCTATTATAAACCTAAAGTTAGCTACATGAAAAGCGTTGGGATAGTTTGCAAACCGCACAGACTATTTTCAAGGTCATATAACTGCTACATACATGTAAATGCGTGTGCACGTGTGTGCAGACTTGTGTCGAAAATCTTTTTGGCTGCCCTGCCACATGTCAATTCCTCAGCTCAGACATTGAAAAAAAAATTCTGTTTAGTTCCCTTCGAGCTATCGCAGCCCACACTTTCATAATTTTATTCAGCAGTTAATGTCAATGGAAGCATCTTTCTAAAACAAAATATGCGTGTCATGTTATCAATAGAATAATTTGGTTGAGACGTATAAATTGGGATTTTGGCACTTTAATATTCAAATCAATCTGTGGATCCATTTCTATACCCTATGCTTGCTGTTTGAGCAGCCGCCTAAGCTTACAATAAAATACCAAATGCAAACTTCAGTGTTAGCAGCTAATTAATTCATTGGCCTCTGGTTTGGATTAAAATTCGGGGCACCTTGAAATAAAATGGTGAAAACTGAAGCCTGGATACACATGTTGATACAGATGTTCAGGAAACATGGTTGTGTCTATAAAGTTTTTTTGAATGCAAATTGAATGCAATTCCTGCAATTCAAATGCTAACATTTCTTCCACCCATTCGACAATTTCAAAGTAGAGTGATACTCCCATTCCAGCAGAGAAACCTTTAACTAACCCATACTTTGGTGAGTACACCTCTGTTTGTGTGTTTAACATCGAGCTGACATACCAGCCTCTAAATGTTCACCATAACGAAATCGAAAAAGCAAAACACATCCACTTGGTCATCCGTCCATCCGTGATCCTCTCCTTTTTGTCGTTTTTGAAGTAAGAGGTCGTGTTGATGCCAGGAGACAGACACGGTCCCCTCACCAGTGTCTTATTTACAAATCCTCTAATTCTCAACCCGCCAGTATAGCTTCACCATTTCCTAACTCAAAACAAGCCCACAAGTCGTGCAAATAATTCACCACACCAACAAACACACAACTAATAACCTGATCGTGAATTTAATTCTATTTAATTTAGGCCGCACGAATATTGAACCGAGTTCCGTTACAGTAGGCCCTTTACTGGATAACCTTCTGCCGGAACGCTGGGGGAACTCTCAACAAACTGAGCTCATTATTCCAGAAGCTGTGTGGCAGTGAAGAGGCCGAATTTGGTACGAATGAGTCGGCGATGTGGAGACACCACTGGGTGAGCACCCAAGACGTACGCCTTGGTCTTCTTAACCTGGCTCAATCAGCGACCCAAATGACTACATGCACCCAATCTGCTGGTGGTACAATGGCTCAGGACCACTTTCCACTGAGATGAACCTCTACTGCTACCAGCTTCAATAGTCCTTGTGGCTCCATCCCAGAAATCTGCTTCATAGACCCATCTAACACGTCACAAACAAGGTCTGGCCTTTTGGTATTACGTTACGGATAAACTTATCGTAAGGTGAAAATATCGTAAGGATTTTAATACAGTACACCTGACCTAACAAACATCATAGCCTAGCCTACCTTAAACATGCTTAGAACAGCCTACAGTTGGGAAAAATCATTAATACGAAGCCTAACTTTAAAACAAATGTGATGAATATCTCATGTAATTTATTGAAAAATAGAATGCGACTAGAATATCCATCGTAAAATCAAAACATCGTAATACGGACCGTCGTAACCCAGGGAGCATGTGTAGTTTTTTCTTTTCTCCCCCCAGCAAAGTTGTTCATCATACACACAGACAGTACTAGGACACAATAACTTATCAGTGGGCAGGGACACCCCCCTGAGTTATTCAGACCCAAATTAGGAGGACGTAGCTAAAACAGGAGGTGCAACTTTTGTGGTGTAACTGTTAGCATATACCTGACACTAAAAAAAAGGTATTTATACACTTTTAAGCCCAAAATAAAATATGTACAAGTCAGCAAGTACAAGCATTCTGTTAAGACAAACTAGAGCGGAGATTAGCTAATTACGCTGGTGGCAAACGCAGCCGAGTCTTTCCAGTGCTTTTGGAGCCGCACGTCGACGCCGTCAGACACCAATCTGCTAAGCAGCCAAGTGAAAATATCCTAAAGCTGGCATCCCAGTGGCAGAGGCTGGTGTGTGTGTGTCGGGGGGAGGGGGGGGGTTGTTTGTGTATATATTACGTTATTGGGACCAAATGACAAAAACCTGTTATTTTGATGGTGTGGGGACCATTTTTTGGGTCCCTACAAGGGAAACTTAATTTTATAAAAATCTGTCACTGCAATCAAAAAACTAAAAATACCGAAGGTCATGTATTTGGGTTGGTTACTTAGGGTTAAGGTTGGGGCTGGGTTGGGGTTAAGGTTGTCATTGTTGGAATTTGGGTTATGGCCATAGAAATGAATGGACGGTCCCCACAATGATATGAGTACAAATGTCTATGTGTTTGTGTGTGTGTGTGTCTTTCTGTCTGTATATCAGTGTATGTGTGTCTGTCTGTGCCTGTGTGTTTGTCTGTCTGTCTCTCTGCCCATCTCTATGTGTCTGTCTATCTGTCTGTCTGTGGTGTGTG